>JBBYHH010442962.1:0-11480 GCA_038382905.1 Daphne laureola
AAGATAATATTTTACCTTTACACAAAGTTTAGAAATCATACGAAAGTGATTACAAGTCAAAAGACACAAAATAGTAAAAATTCACAACTTTCCAAAAAAATCTCTTGTCTTGGCGCTATGAGATAGCGCCGTCATAGCGCCAAGATAGAGCCAAAGAAGTGCCAGGGGCTTTGGCGCCATGTCCTTGCGCCAAGGAGGCGCCAAGATGCCCAGAAAGCTCAAAAATGGCCCGGAATCGCCCCGATCCTCCGATGATCTTCATGTTTGGCTCGGGAGCAGGTCTCGGGACCTGAGGATCATATCACAACTCCATATCACAACTCGAGATCAAAGAGGTGGTGTAGCGGCCCATGGCGGCCTCAAGTGTTGTTTATATAACAGGCTTGGAGGAGCTCACTTGGAGTGGGTCACTTGAGCCCAATCCACCTTTTTTTTTTATCGGTAAGATTATCAATATATATTAACGAAAAGTTACCCTTTCTTTTGAGAATAGGGAAAAACAACAAAATATTTCTACGGCAAATTTACCATAGTTTTCCCTAAATTATGAGTTCCAGCCCGAAATAAACGTGTAGGAGCAACAAAAAAAATCAAGAACAAAGAAAGCATAGGCATCCCAAGGCAAATCTAGAGCTAAATCAATGAAAGCACTCTAGTGGGTTGGTGAACTAGACTACCCATGATCGATCCTCCTTCGCAATTTTTGAACTAGAGAAAAGATTGGAGTTGGATGTGTGATATAACGGATAGTGACCTCCAAATGATGCTTTGCATAACCTATCGATTCCTTACTTTCCAAATTGCCCAAGCAGTGATGACTCATATAGCTTACCACGCCATTTTTGCCTTGTAATGACAACCACAAAAGAAATCCCGATCTAATAGGTCTTCCATCGATAGGATAATGCCGGAAGGAAGACCACACTAACTACGAATTTTGTCCTAGATAGACAATGCAAAGGTCCAACAGAAAATTGCATGGTCCGTTGTTTCCAGAAGATTGTTGCAAAGAGGACACACTATAACCGTCATCGGTAGACCCCGACGCTCCAGTTGTAGCCATGTTGGTAGGAAACATTGTTGGGCACGCTAGTGAAAGATCAGAACTTTCTTGGGGAGAAATTTGTAGCAGATAGTAGTGGAGAGTTAGATGGGAACTTGTTATCATCCAGAAACTTCGCCAAACCCGCCACCGAGAAATCGCCTGAGTCCAAGCTCTATCGCCACGAGTCATCTTTTGATGCATCAAATGAAACTCCCTGCAGAAGAGATTGAATCAGGTGGAGTTCATCCACAGTTCTTCCCGCGGGTGGATTCTCCAAGACCACTGCCATTGTATAGGGGTCTGAGATGATACAACCCTGTAAGTGACCGTGGCTTCTGAATTCAACTCCAAATGGTATAACGTGGGAAATTAGTCCTTTAAAGGGACATTCAGAGTCCAAATATCATACCAAAAGTTAGTATGCAAACCACTGACAACGACTCTTTGGACACCCAAAGGTTGGGAAGGGTCCAAATTTGACACATAATTTATGACTTTCAAAATTCATTTCTATACAATCACCGCCCCTGTTCCCGTCCCTCAGATATTCCCCTTCCCCTCCTTACCATATAAGTCAATCACCACCCATTCCTACAACCTCTCTTTTTCAACATGGAACCTCCACCACCACTTCCACAACAAGGTTGTAGCTCCTTACACCTAGACCTCCCTCAAAATAATCCCAACTAAATACCTAAAGCTCGCCCAGACTATCATTTTGTTCCCAGTCCCCTCCCCCAAAAGATTTTTTGGAGGTTTTCTAATTGCTTAAGAACTTTCTTTGGAACCTTGAAAATAGAAAAGAAAAAAAAAAGATAAAGGGGCAATCCACCTAGGATCAAGTGGGGGAAGTGGAACGTGGCTACAAAATAGAAGGCAGAGGTGGAAGGCATGGGACCCAGAGCACCAAGTGATGGTTGGGTACTCGAGGTTGCGAGCTGCTCCTCATGCTAAGGCATCTACCAAAGTGAGGTTCAAGGGCGATCCCGACAAGGGAGGACTCGAGGTTGAGTCCCCTGAGTACTCGAGGGAGATATGATGCATCGGGTGGCTGCAGCCTTCTGGACAGTGAGCCCGAGCGATGGACCTTAAGGCTCACAGGCTTGGGGGTCATTATGGGCTTGATGTACTAGTTACAAAGTAAGCAAAATAAGGTGAATAAAGTAAATTAAGTGTGTAAATCTTTTCTAAAGAGGAAACGAGATTATTATTTTGTGATTCCCCTAAAATGAATATTAAACAATTATATCGAAATGTGTAAAAGTATGCGGTATGTAGATGTTAGCTTGATCTTAGCTTAATTATAAGGGTAATTATCAAAAAAATCCCTGAGGTTTAGTATAATCTCCACTTTGTCCCTTATATTTTTGAAATCCTACGAAAACCCCCCTGAGGTATGTGAAAATTATCAAAAACCCTCCCGAGACTAACTTCCGTCACAGCAACTGTTAGATTTTTTAGATGTAATTACTAAGTTAGACTCCAAAACTTTTAACCCTAACAATTTTACCCTTTATTATTTTTCATCCTACATTTAAACACCCACACCCTCCTCCTCCATCCCCAACCTGCTCTAGTCGGACCGCCGCCACCACCGTCGCCTCCGTTGGACCGCCGTTGCCAAACCGGCCTCAAATCACAGCCAAGGGCCTTGATTCATGAGCCCAGGGCCGTGATTCAAGAGCCTTAGGCCGCAGTTGTGAGCCGAAGGGTCCGAATCGCGGCCTAGGGTTCACGATTTGCGGCCATTGGCTGCGATTTGCGGCCCATATTAGCCATTTTGAGGCGTTTCTGGACGTTTTCAGTGGGGTTGGCGGCGGTTCGGCAGCGGCGGTGGTCCGGCCAGAACAGGTTGGGGATGATTGTTAGTGGCTAAATTAAAACTTGGGATAAATTTTTTAAATTTGTAATTGTTAGGTGATTAGGGTTAGAATTATTTAGGGTTCATTTTTTATAATTACACCTAAAAAACTAACAGATTTTTAATGGGAGTTAATCTCGGGTGAGTTTTTGATAATTTTCACATACCTCAGGGGAGTCTTCGTAGAATTTCAAAAATGTAGGAGATAAAGTGGAGATTATGCTAAATCTCAGTTTTTTTTTTATAATTATCCTAATTATAATACGTGATCCTTTGTTGCTAAATTGATCTTAGTTATAATGTAAGTGATGGGGTACATATCAAGTGACTTTCTACAAACGTGAAATGTCAAACAAGGTGACATACTTAATTCTTAACTAGCATCCGATAAATGAACTCGACGACTTGGATGATGAACTAGACAAGATAATCAATAAAGTAACTTATATAATGATGGCAAAGGAAGAGAGGAAATTGTATTGAGGTAAATGCGAGAAATGAGTATCTGTCAAACTATCTTCCGTTAGATTTATGTGAAAATAGATTAAAATGTCTGGAAATGAGAAGTTTGAAATTAAATTAATGTAAACTAAAATCTGAAATGAATCTAATTAATATAGATAATTTATTACAGTTCAAAATTTTACTCATATTAATTAATTAACAAATCAATGAGAATTTGATTAAAATTGAAACACCTTTTTTTTTCTAAACTCTCAAACCTTTCACTTTCTTCTTCCTTTCCCTTTTCTCCCTTTCTTAATCTACCGTAGGTCTGAAGCTGTTCATCATGGCATCATCTGAAGGTCTGATTTTCGTGGTGGATTCCAGTGATTTTAGCCGACGAGAAGCACGACGACAGTGGACCCATTTCCCGGTGTCTGAAGGTCTGAAACTCGTGAAGGGTTGCGTTCATTTCGTTTTTTCTGGTCGTCTTGAGTCGCTGTCGATCGACGAAGTAACATGACGCGGCTGTTTTTTGCGGTGGGGTGTCCTGAGATTTCTATCATTATCCCCTTATTCCATCATTACCCCCTTCTAATTTTGTGAAGGAACGTTACTGTGCATGTCCAATTTTTTTTTTCCACAGATTACTGAGATGTGTATCGTGTTTTGATACTAATGCTTGAAGTTTTATAGTAATTGTCTGAAAGATTTTTAATACTGTTGTTGCGGTGGTGGAACTGAATCTCCAGCGAAGGAGAAGGTGAGCGTGTGATCATCGCCGCCGGCGCCTGAAAGTTTCGGTTCACTGTCTTCATCAGTGATAATGGAGAGGGACCCCCCAATCACACCGATAAAGTGACCGAGAGAAAGAGGAATCACAACATCTTACTGCGACGTGAGAAATAAAATATCTAAAACAACTACACTTGGATATCTGAAATGTTGAAGTTGGCAAAACAATTTTAGTTATTTTATGGTGGGATGTCTAAAACAATGAGGTGATGTCTAAAATATGCTTTAATGCGAGACATTATATACGATTTCAAACATAATGAAAATAAAAGAATATTAATCAGTTTCAAACGTAAAATATATCGTTTCAGACGTGAAAATAGTACTCAAACATATTGTTTCACTTTTAGATGTAAGCATATTAATATATTACAGTTTTCGAGGTATCATATGTGTTTCAAACACTAGAAAAGTTTTGGATATAATATAATAAATAACATATAAAATAATTAAGGACATTATTTCAAATGTTGTTGTTGATTTCAAATAACATTTAAAGATGTTAATATGAATATGACTTTCAGACATATTAAGAAATTAAATCCGTCAAGAAAAATCTGTAAGTTTACGTGATCTCTAACTACCGATGAATTATGGAGCCATATCATTCTGCACTAAACATAAAATCAAAACACTATTTTCCTAAATAACTTCAGCTGGAATTTTATTAAAAAAAATAACATTCACCTTTAAATTTAAAATAACGATAATCTTTCTAAATAAATAAATATTAATAAAATATTTCATATTTAACAGTAATTATTAATGGACATACATATATACTCGGATATAAATAAGACTTTGCCAGTAAATGCATGGGGACTGGCGTTATTGATGAGAAACCGATGCTTGCCTGCTTGGGAGTTAAATAGGAGCCGTAGCGGATCAAGGAGTCAAAAAGTACTCATCCTCCCACATTAATCTATGTCTCTCTGTATATACCCTCCATCCCCAATTGATGTCCCAATTTAATTTAATTTTTTCAAGGTTTAATATATGACATAAATTTTAATAAAGATAAAGTGTTAAAAAAAAATCAGAGATTTTTATTTTTTAATATTTTAACATATAAAGTTTTTAAATATATTTTTATAGATTTCCTTTAAAAAAAATTGAATTAAATATAAATACAAAAGTTAAACTGTGTAATTAAAAAAGACGGAGAGAGAGTATATATATATATATATATATATAATATGGAGATTGAGTAATTCTTAAAAGTTAATAGAAAGAACTATTTCTAAACGAGATCAAAACAAATAAATAAACAGAAATTTTCTTAAATAATACTTTCTTCATCTCGTAAAAGAAGTTACAAAAATTTTTTGGTCTATCACAGAAAAATTGATACATTTGCTTTTATGAAAAAAAAATTACACCAAATTTATTTTATTACCTTTACTTTTTGTTTCCACTAAAAAAAATCAAGGTAGATCACAAAATATATATATATATATATATATATGAGATTTGCTGAAATCTTCTATTTCCCCTTTATTTTTAAAAAACTGCAGTTACTCTTTGAGATATGAAAAAAGAGCACAAAGAGTTCTATATGTTTCACACTTTTAACGATATAATCCTATAAGTATTCGATTTAACATATAAGTCCTAAAATTTTGTAGAATTAATGTTACAGTTCTAAAAGTTTTTTATTTTTAATGAGTAAGTCATTTTTCTTTCACCTTATTAATATTTCAGTTATAAAACAGAATTTTAGGAAATATTCTCTGTTTTCCTTAAATTTTTCAGCACTTGTTAGTTTGACCCCAAAATTTCAAAAAATATTTTTTTCAGTCCAAAATCAAACTTTGCTCAGGCTTTTCATTTTTCACGAGGTTTCAGATTCAGAATTTTGTTTACAAGGCTTTTGTGGTTTATCACCTAAATCGTGTTTCCTCAGTAAGACCCGTCATCAGTTAAAAGGGCCATGAGACTTTTTTTCAAGCATTTAAAATAAATGTGTATTGTGCTTTCATTATTATTGTCTTAATTCCGTTGATTATTAATTGTTAATTTTAATATTGCATGTTTGAAGTTAATAATAATAATAATCGCTTCCTATAAAATAATAATTGAATAATAATGGTATCAGAGCCAAGTTTGTGGAAACTGACAGTTTGAGAAGTTCAAGCTCTTTAACGTGCAAAACTAAAAAGTTTAGTGTTCTAAAACTCTACTCGAAAAGTTTTAGGACTTCATTGTTAGATTCTCTTCCGATTTAGGACTTGATTGTGAAAATTCAAAGTTATATGACTGGTTTGTTAAAAATTCCAAACCTATAGGACTGATTTTGGATTTATCCCCTTGAAGTATAGTGAAATCTTCAGTTATCCCAATTGACAGTTTATGATGTTAGTTGACTCTTAATATATTAGCAGTAATTACACTAACTATACTTCAAAACAGTTAAGGGGCAACTCGAGCTCATATGTGTTGCAGCAGCATGGACTCGTCTACGTTTCTGCGGCCTGAGCTCGTTTGCGTCGTGTCGGTGCCCATACAACAACGACGACGAAGCAGGGTGGTCAGTTTGAGAAGGAAAAATTAGAGAAATAAAATATTGGAGTTAAAGTGTTATATTATTGACAATAAAAATAATTAACCTTAAAATACTTAACGACCAACTAATAATACAAGCGATCAATGAAGTAACTGAATATTTCACTAAAATTCATTGGGGTACCTTCAATTTTTTTAAAATAAAAGGGATAAAGTGGAGGTTTTACCAAATCTGTAAGGGGGAGGTGTTGTTGTAATTTACTCAAAAAACTATTTTTATCTTGTAACTATGTTTTATCTTTTTACCCTTTAAGTGAATATACATTTTTAATTTACGTGAAAGTCAAATTGTATCATTTTAAAGGAATGTGTAGTATAAACTAATCTTTATGAGACAATAAACATGTCCATTTTTTAAAATGTACGTACTTCCTATGTCCCAAAGGATTTAGCAATTCGATTAGACATAGAGATTAATGTAAATGTACGATTTCATGTAGTTTGATAACTCTGATAAAGAGAAGTTGTAATTAAAAAAAAAAAAAAAGTGTCTAACTTTTAAAAAGCAAGCTAAAAAGAAAATTTTCCAAGATGCAGAGTAGTAGTTAATTGAATTAAAAATGGGAGAATTTTACAGAGACAAAATTTACTGGTACCAGCTGGACAGCAAGTTGAGAAAATAAGAGAGTGTTGCAAGGTGCTGCCAAAGGGGACAAAACTTAAGGAAGCAGGAGGAGGCGCAGGGGATGACCTTGGCGGGACAGACAGACTGGCGCCCCGCCCTCGATCTTCATGTTTATTACACTTCTGCCCTCAACTCTTGTAATTGACCTTTTCAACCCTTTATCATATCTCAGTCAGCTCTCACCCGTAACGGTTTCCGTTTCCTCTGCCTTTCCATTGAAAGCGATCCTTCCTGGTCCTTTCTCATGTGTCGTCCTCCCATTTCCCTTTCTTCAATTTGATGGGATTTGTAGGTGAGGTTGTTGGCCCGCTCCTTTATTTCCTAACCAGATGTTTATATTGGGAGGCTAGCTAATGGATAATGAATATTACCGTTGCCTAACTTAGGTTATCAACGTTTAGCATGCACCTTACAGTTTAGAAAGCCTATCCAATATTATTAACTTTAGGATGGAATATATGAACGCTTCGGCTGAGGTTTAGTGGAATTTTTATGGTGCGTTAGTTATCAAAATTTTCATTTTAAAATTTAGGGTAACTTACTAAATTAGGGAGAACATAAAAAACAGAGTTAAAATTCGCCCCCCCCTGTTTATGCTCTGCTAGGGTTTTGGTTTTTCTGCTCCCTTCTTGGTTGAGTTGTATTTTGCAAGTTTTCCTCTTTCTCCATTTTTCTCTCATTCGATTGTTCAATTGTGTACGATGGACTCTCTACACTCATCCCTCTTCAATCTCACTCTCTCCAAATCCGAAGAGCACGTCCTCCGCCCCGCAGCGCCACCCGGTTAGTGCGGCCCTACACTTGCCGTGCTCATCGCGGCACAGTCGCTCGTCGCCTGGCCGGTCCAGGCTGGTGCGTTAGAGGCGTCATTCAAGCGAGCATGGCGTGGAGAGTTTGCTTTTCCGATTCGGCCTGCAGGGTTTCCGACACTTGGGAACATTTTTCTCATTGAATTTGAAAAGCCGGAGGATGCTTCAGTGGTTCTGCGTAGAGGACCTTAGGCTTTTGGCGGTCGTTTGGTTCTCATGATTCCACTAAAAAAAGGTGATCGCCCCTCTACTATCATGTTTGATTTTGTTAAATTTTGGATGCACCTTCTGGATGCTCTGTTTGAGTGGTTTAATAAAACTATGACTGAGATGATTGCGGGCCAAGTTGGAAAATTTGTTTCAGTGCAGTATAACGGCCCTACTTTGCGATTTAGGGTGTCAATCCCGGTTGGTGAGCCAATCCGACGCCTTCTTCGTATCGAGTATGATGGGGTTGTTAAGTCTTTTTATTTACAATATGGAAAATTGCCTGATTTTTGCTATGCATGTGGAAGACTTAATCATGTGGAGCGCAATTGTTTTGATGCTGCTATGGATTTGGAGACCTGCCAATATGGTGATTGGTCGAGGTATCGTTGTCCTCAAGTAAGGCCGTTAAGCAAAGAGCGGGCGGCAAGGTCGCGGGTGGTGGACCAGCAGGAGCCGTTGACTCAACCGGCTCCAGCGACTGCACCCGTCGCACTGATTTTGGAGCTACCGTTCATCCCGTCTGCTAGGCCAGACTCTCCGAACTCTGTGCTGCAGTCTGATCTCTTCTCGGAGCCTCCTTCTCTGATGCAGGTAGTTCTTGCCCTGCCAGCTGTAAGCTCAACCATGGAAGCTTCGGTGGACTCACCAGACACTAGTCAACTTATGGTCACTCGTTTTCGGGGTGTCAAACGCACAGACTATGCGAAGATTCTGGGTATCAAACGACAACAGCAGAGGAAGAAGCGCAGTGTGACGAGGTCAGTTATTACAGAAGTGCAGGATACACAGGGGTCGAGGGACTCCGAGCCGAATGGTGGCGATTGAGTCCACTATTCTTTGGCTAGCTGGATAGTTGAGCAGGCCGGTTGTCGGGTCATACTTTATTACTATTTACCTTGCTCTTTTTCTGCTCTACGTACTTTGTCTTTACTTTCCTGCTTTATTTTATCTCTAGTGTGGAAGGTGGATTCGAAGTGGCTGGTAAGATTTGGTGCATGGGCCCGCTTGACTCCTTCGTACTGTCATGATGTGTCAGCATTGTTGTGGTTGAATATATGCTTGAGGATCTATAAAAAAACCATCATGACTATGAAGTGCTTTGTAGCCTATTATTTGGCGTTCTAGGAGTCTCCGTGTTCGCGTTGCTGGTCTCCTTTTTACTTTCTTGCAAATCATCTAAACATTATTGCTTTCTTTTTGTGTCTTGCTTGTGCTAGTATCGTTGATCGTTGTGTGGCCTTCCGGTTATTTTTGACACTCTATATGTGTAGTTGGTGGTATTATTCTTTGTGATAATAAAATCAACCTTACTTGCTCAAAAAAAAAAGGGTAACTTACAAATATCCCCTCAGATTTACCAATTCCCCCTCTCGGTTTCCAAAAACCTTAAAAAAAACCCCTATGTTTTAACAAAAATTACAAATACCCCATTTGACTGTAAACTCCATCATTTGACTGTTAAAATTTTTAAATTACAATTCACATTGCACCCTATATTTTCTAACCCTAACAATTTTACCCTAAAACTTTTTTCCCTTTATATTTTTACCCTCCCTACCAATCGCACACACCACCCACCACCACCATCTCAACGATGCCATCGACGACCCCATGAAAGAGCCGACTATCATCATCTTTGTTACAGTCACCCAAAAAAAAATGGTGAAAATCTGAGATAATTACCGAGGGAAAAAAATCATAATTACCGGAACTTTATTTTTCAAGCGTGCAGGCATGTTTTCTGATGTTTTCCATGTCCCGGGAAGTGAGTTGATATTTATCTCTGAATTATTCTGCCTCAGGAGATTAAAATATGAGTACCGAACAATTTTACAAAAAATGGCATCAGAAGGGTAAATTGGTCAATTTGGAGAAATGGATTAATTTCTGTTAATTCTCATGACCTGAGAATTTATTGAAGCTCATTCCGCGGGATTTAAGCAATTTGAGACATTTTGTGAATCCCGAATTATTTTACCAGAAATCAGTTTCGGGGGGTAAAATGATCATCTTGAAAAATTGGACAAAAAGTCAATTTCTGTTAAATCACTAAGGCTGGTGATTTTGGGGCCTTTTTGGGCTTTAAAGTTGGCTTAAGTGGAGTGGGTTAGTAATTAGTTTGTATTTAGTATTTAATAGGTAGTTTAGTAATTAAAAAAAAAGGGATAAAAAATGAAAAAAAACAGAAAAACGTAATTAAATGGGATCAGACAGAGAAAAAAAAAAAGAAAAGCAAATCGTATCAGATCTGGTCTTTGTGCTTCTTCGATCTTGACCGGCTGGAGCTCGAAGACAGAAGCGGAGGTCGAAGCTGGTGCGCGACCGATGGAGCCGGTGCCAGGTGCGGTGATGGAGACGGCGAGCTGGTGGCGCAGCGTGACGAATCTGAAGCTGGACGGGATGGATCTGGGCGATCGTTTCTTCACGGCGAACAAACGTTGACCGCCGGCCTTGGAGCGACGACCGGTCGCCGACGAGAGGCACCTCCGGCGTCGCGATGACGAAGGCGGAGGTGGACTGGCCGGTCTGAGCTGCGAAGACAGAGGGAACTGGTGAGTCAACGCGAAACGGCCCGGCGGTGGAATTTCTCAACGATGGAATGCCGACGACGGTGGCTGGCGACGGCAGCCGGCGCGGCGACAGCTGGAGGGCCTCCGGCGATGCGAGCTCCGCCTCTGTTCGGCAATCGGTTGGAGGACCGGATCTGTTAGACGCAGACGGACAGAGGGAGTTCGCCGGTGGCGTGTGCGGCCGCTTTCCGGTGTTTTCGATGACGGTGGCGCATACGGTGGTGACGGCGGCGCATGGGGCATCCTCCGGTGAGCTCTCCGGCAACCATTGGTTGAGAAATCGTCATTTCTCAATTATCCAAATTTCTGCAATATTCTTCAATTATTGTACTGCGTAATAAATTGAAGAATCTGTTGGAAATTTTCCAAATATTCAGTTTCTGAGATTACGAAATAATTTGGGATTTTGCATTTGTATTATTGTTTTCTAAAACAATAATTTATGAAAAATTTCATTTGTTAATCGATCGATGAAATTGTGTGTTGTCGGATTAGTTGTTAATTTGTTGATTAAATGGAGATTTAATCATGAAAGTAGCGTTGGAAGTTTAAGAAAATT
>JBBYHH010443073.1:0-11477 GCA_038382905.1 Daphne laureola
TTGTCTTAGTAGTATCATGCTTAGATCGCAGTTATTTATCTCCATGTCTATTTAGGTAGATTTCGGGCTTCGTACTCGTGTTATAGTTATCATGCATGCTTTCCTGATCACTAGCATTTGGATGCGACTTAGGAGTTCGATCGGGAGTCCTAGAAGGCCTCGATCGACTTAGCGCCAAGACCGATTAGTAGCCTTTCTTAGAGTCCAAGAGGATCTAAGTAAGTGTCTATTGATGAATAGTTAGGCACTATAATGCCTTAGGAAGATCATTCTTGGACCACGAGAGTGGCCAAGACTTGAACCCTCCTTCTGAACGACGGACCATAGTGCCCGAGAGGGGAGCGGGATGAAAATAGTAACTCACCTCACTAGGTAGTAATTGGATATTTATTGCATGCTTCCTCACTTAGATTAATTAAATGAGTAGCTCAGTTAGGTTTTGATGTCTTGTAGGAACTGGCGGTAGCTAGTAATGTGTAGTGTAACCTTAGGGTACGCTAGAATTCAATCTTAGAGATCCGGACGATCACTGAGAGTCAGAGATGACCTTAGTCATCGGCGAGTGGCATTAGAGATAATCCATGCTTCTAGGAAACTTCTATTAGTTGCACATGCATGTTACTTAGGACGTACTGTAGTACTATCAGACCCCATAATTGCCAATCCATAGATGACGCTACTTCGCCCCTCCATGAACCATTACCCTACCTTTTAGACATCTTTTTTGCATAACTTATCATTCATCCATGATTCTGCCTCTCATCACTATCCATGCTGCATTCATGTATAACTTGTGTATGAGTAGTTTACTATTTAATCCTAAACGCTTGATTCTTTTGGGTTCGATCCCTCATTTAGAGCCACAATACTATGATAAGACGGAGTTAAGGCTAATGAGGTGTTTATAAATGTATTTGACTGTTATGTTTTCATGTGCTTCAATTTAAGATAAACCTCACAAGAGTAAGCAAAAACCTGAATCATCAGCTGGTACCATGCCGTTGTTCTAAAGCCTGATAAATAGGGCTATCGGTAGTAAGAACCGGAGTAGGCCGACGTGCCCCCGGGGGAGATACTACATCCGCCTACCATTCTTCAGGATGTTGACTTGGACGATGGTGTCCGACGGGACGTACAAAATTTGCATATCATTATCCATGAGATATTTATGTTGTATAAACTGCTAGTTCATCGCACGCTAACCCTTTTATGAAGGTGTTTTAAAAACAAAACCCGTGACCCCTTACCTACCCCCTTACTGAGTACTTCTCGAGGACTCACCCCCAATACATTAATATTTTTAGGAAACCCTGGTAAAAGACACGCGAAATAGATCCGCCTGGTCGTAATGAGAATCTTGGATACCAGAGGTATGAGACCGCTTGAAAGATAGCGTTATTTATTTCAGATGTGGGGGTAGTCTCGATTGGGATGCATAGGTGTGATTACTTATTTGAGTAAGTACGATTATGGTTTGACTAACAATTTGACTTTCATATTTGTGATTAGCAGCAGCAGCAATATCTTGTGTGATCGTCGGAGTCTCGATGACCCGATCACGAAAGCATAGTGAGTATTCCATTATAGTTTATCTCAGGCTCTATAGGCGTAGCATGGATGCATAGTTAGACAACATTATTCTTTTTGCTGGTTTGTATATTTATTACTTTCTCGGGGAGTACTTTCTCAGTGCGATGGGCAAGGCTCCTTTCTGGTGCATCTGGTGTTGAGCGGAGCTCAATGTTAATTGTTATCTGGTCGCGCGATTTTCTGTATAACTGCTAACGTGTTTCGGGTGCAAGTTTAGGACATTATTAGAACTCCTTAAAAACTTGTAAGGCGTTAGTCAATTAGGACTAAACCGCAAAGTTTAGTTAACCAAGTAGGAAAAAACTTTAGGGCCGGGTTTTGGTTTCGCAAAACCTTAGTTTACTAACGTTCGACGTCGCCGCCATCGCCCACCAGCATTTTTTTATCGCGCTTCCGCCCTTTGCGACAGGGGTCGGGTGGTGATGTTGACAACTTGGTATCAGAGCCTAGGATTTGTTTAAGTATGTATAGGCATGTAAACCCTAGTTCACCAAACACCCTAGGGTAGTTTAAGTAAAAGATTAGAGACCTTTGTACATTACTATCTTAGGGCGGGAGGTGAAATTAGGGCAACCGGTTTAGACATACTTAGCATAATCTAAAGCTAAAAGTTGGTAATATGGAAATCACGCCACACTTGTCCATTAAAGAAATGGACGTCTGAAATTAAGTTTAGTCAAGCAGAAAGTTCATGTCGGATTTTTGATTCCGCTTGTTCTGCTTTAGTAGTATACATCGTGCATTTACACTACAAAGCCATTAGGAAATACTGCTGGTTGCTTTATTAAAAGTCAACCGTTACGTCATGCTATTTCGTTATAGTATTACAGGATATGGTGAACACTCGCCGATAGTGAGTCTAACACCCTGAGATATGGGGGCATTGATCTCATTCCTTCCTTAAATTAAGGAAGAATTTGACGAACCCGACACAGCCACAGTCACAGTCAGATCCGCAAGTTAGTAAACCTAGATATAAGTTGATCAATTAAGTGTTTCTAAGGTTCTGTAATCATTCGTGATTAGTTAAGTGAACCTAATGGTGGATTGATGAACTGAGTAAGAGTGTTATCAAGGGACTTTTAAGTCCCAGATTGAGAGGTTCTGTGATCATTAGATCACATTTAAGAACCTGTCTGTGAGAATAGTTAATAGGTTTATGAGTTTCGGTGAACCTGTTAGAGATACGCGAGCTGATACGTTCATTTATGAATGGTGTCCGAGCCGAGAGAAAGGACAGAGCAACCCGCGGAGGCACATTGATCCGCATGTTTGAAATAGTTTAGATTATTGGTCTAAGAGCGCGGCCACTGAGTTGGCACCATTTTATATGCGTACTACTATTACGCCGACTTGTCTTGGAACTATCAAGTAGTTATGAGTTCTAAGTTATGAGTAGGATGATTTGGGATACCCTCACATTCGGAGGATGTGGTCAGAGGTTAGACCTGACTGTTCTGTATAGGATCGTCACCGAGATGACAGATATCGATGACCAGACCATTATCGTCAAGATAGAGATAATGATGACTCCGAGGCCACCCATGGAGCCCAGAGATTTTGAGTTGAGCGTACAATTGGTGGAAAGAAATGACTGGTTCTAGGAACATGTGGATTGGTCAACAGGGACGGTGAGACCCCGGTATTAGGTTGGAAGAGTGCACCCACTTATTTCACGAGCGATGGGTCAGATGTGTTATCCGAGATCACCAACAACCAGAGTCAGGGGATCATGTCTGTCGCTGACTACGAGCATAAGTGGGACGGGCTCGTGAGATATGTTCCCAATATGATGGCATGAAGGAATGTGATACCTTTGGGTGTCACAATTTAACAAGATGTATTGATGAAGGCCCTCCTGGTCGAGATGGAAGAGATTAATAGACAAGTTGTACCCTCCTGACCCCGGATTAACGGGAGATTCGGGATAACAGGGAATGATCGGAGGTGCCGATAGATTCGGTAGATCGGGTACAAGTAGAAACCGTTAAATCCCGATCTATACGAATTAAAGTTGGAAAAACAATAAGTGATACATAGGTATCAAGAACTTTCACAAGTGTGTGAAAAACTAAGTAGAGCCTTAACAACTGATCTTTGGGTACCGCATTGGGGACGCTGCCCAGGATCTTTATCAAACCCCCTTTCAATACCGTAGTACAAGCTATTGAGGAGAAGATGACATCAACTTCAAACATCAGAGGAATTATTGGACTACAGCAAAGGTTAACGAGGCATTCCAGATTAGTTAGACATGTTAGAGAGTACTACGTAGTCTTAGGACTCGGTACTGTCCGTGGTTTCCGTATTGGGAATACTGGAAATTGACTCGGGATGCAATGAGACACACCCGAAGTATGAGACGCCAATAGGCCCTGGATGGTAGTCTAAACTACCTCTCTCGCTTGACAGACGGTGGTTTGAGTGTATCAATATAGTTAGAGAATTAGTCGATGAGAGAGTGCACGATTTGGTCTGCTATGATTGTTTGACTTGCAAGAGGCCGTTGGATCTGAAATTTTTCAAGAAGATTCATAACTAAGTCTACTAGCTTGGATTAAATTTTCACAATTTATTTCAACTCGTAGACCTAGATTGCGAATTGAATTCAAGCTAGACACAAAGCTCACTTCTAGGAAAGACAACAGAATTTGACCAAACTTGTTTGAATAATCTGTACTGACTCACACGGAGTTGTGATGTGAAATTTTTTGTGAGCGTAGCCTAACATGTCTAGTTTAGGGAAAATTTATGGAACTAGATTTGGAGACCTGTGGAATTTTCTAAAAATATTTTACTGACAGTCGGTAAAGTTGGAAACATTCGAGTATCGTTTGTTTTCGCTCAAGTCAGGAACATTGGAGTTGCGTCTGTAACATTAAGCTTACATTGTATTTTCTTGGTCAAGTGACACACTAAATGTCAACCACCTCTATCATGTAGTTTGAAGAGGAGTTATACTCTTTACACCCTCAAAGTGTTCTGAGTATCATCTGAATCAGGTTTCAGTAAGTGGCGTATAAAAATCAAAAAAATTATGGAGTACTCGAAAATTCGAGAATCAGAGTCTTGGACCCTATCTAAGGGATGATTGCGAGATCATAGTGATGGAATTGTGACTTTATTGAGAAATGAGAAACCAGGTTATTTTCCTGATGAAAGTTCCAATACCGAGGAAATTGGAGGTTATAGGGTTGGTTTGTTTACCGACTTCCGTTCTAAACTCGTAAGTAAGAATTTTAGGGTACACCACCAAGGAGTATAATTCCTCGATTTTCCTGGAAAAGGGATAAGCCATTTGGGATAAGGACAGGAGAAATTCTGTAGAAGAACAAAGTGTTCTAAATTATGTCCAATGTTTAAATCCATTGTTGCACCGTAACCGGGGTTTGTAGGGGTGCATTATTGGTTCAAAAGAAATTAGAGGATGATGTTACACGTGTCAATGATTTGTCAAGAGTTGACATCACACGTGTCAGTGAATTGTTAGTAAGTGTGGTTACAATACCACTTGAAATGCAAAAAAGGGGCAGTTCCGAAGTACACATTCCGGATCAGGAAAACATCAATGTAGTGACGTCCTATGCATGCAAGTTAGAATCAGGGATTGCCGAGGTAACCCGAGATGGATAATATTGGCGTTTGGATATAATATCTTTCAAGGTAAGATCGGTATAGTTAATATTCCGATACTCCGAAATCAGAAGTTTAAAGATACGTAGTATCTTAAGGTTTATCTCATCTAGTGAGATCGTACAGAGTTTTGAACTCTATTCTCTCTGACGGTGGTCTACACTGTATAACATAGTTGGAAATACCTCTTTAAGAGGTATATACGACACTTAGTCACTTTGTGACTATATTCTGATTATATTGATATGTTTTGGTAACACCATTCTGGTGTTCTGTGAAACATCCGTGGATGTTCTGTACAGTACCACAGTAGTAGGTGGTTATGTTCTACACCATGTTCGTCAGTTATATCGATGAAAGTTTGGGTTAGAACCCGTTAGAGATATGGTCTGTGTTTGGTACCTCGCATATGCGTTATATGGGACCTCGTTTGGTTATGTTTTGACCATCTGGAGCCGTCAAGAGAGTATGGGTTTTTTTCGTCTGGCAGGACGATGACAGTATGCGATTTTGAGGTTCCATGAACCTATTTATGATTTGGGTCAAGTATGATCAATTGTGATATGACGACGGATTATGAGGAACTTAGGTTCCCTCGCTGGTACCAACATGGGTTCGTTGTTTTGTTAAAGTGTCCAATAAGGTTATATTGATAAGTTTGAGAAGAACTTTTAAGAATTAGTTTTGACCACAGAAATGTTGTTAGTTTTCAGAACCAAACTTTGTCACAACGAGGTACCGGTGGCTAATCTATACTGAAAGTTAATCCGAAGTTTGGACCACGACACGTTCCTCAGGATAAGACTCGAGAATTGTTCCATTCCGCTTAGGGTGCGGTTCAAGTTTCCGTAAGAATGATCAGAAATGGTTCTGATATTGAAGTTGAGGATACTCTTGGAGGACCAAGAGTCATAAATGGGGGAGAATGTTACAGTCACCTCCGATGAATAGTAATTTTTTGGAAAAAATTGCCCGACGGTTAAAATCTGCTATTTCCGGGACTTTATTTTCCAAGTGTGCAGGACACATTTTCTAATGATTCTCATATCCCGGGAAGTAATTTTAGGTCCATTCTATGGGGTTTCACATTTTTATAAGGTTCTGTGGATCCCGGGCCATTTTACCAAAAATTGACCTCAGATGGTAAAATGGTCATTTTGGAGAAACATACATGTTTAAGGGCAATTTGGATGTCCCGAGAGTGAATTTGAAGTTTATTCCAAGGAATTTCACACTTTTATAAGTGAACGTGAGTCCCGGGCCATTTTGCCAATTTTTGGTTTCGGATGATAAAATGGTCATTTCAGAAAATTGGACGGGAAAGGGCAATTCAGTCTTTTCACATGGGGCTGCCGGTTTTGACATGTGGTAGGAGATATTTTTGGTTGGTAGGCATGTGTTGGATAAGGTGTGATGATGAGAAAGGTTGAGTGAAGAAACAAACTTCATCATTCTTTCTTAAGTGTACAATCCTATCCTACCCATTCCCATTCATTTTCACTACCTAAAACCGGCAGCCCCTTATCCAGTCCCATTTAGTTCAGCCCATCACCCTTAACCATCTCATTTCCTCATTTCATTCTACCAAACACAAACACAACTCAGCTTCTCATTCTCTCCACCCAGCCGGCGCTTCATATCAATGTTTACACAAGATCCAGCCTCCATCTCCTCTTCCACCCTTCAGCAACTATCTTCATCAACGTCTTAGCTCCAACTTTGTAGAAGGGGCCAGGAGCAAAAGAGGCCAAGAAGAGACCCAAAATCACCCTACAAACTGGCGGTTCCAGCAAGAGATTCTTGGTTGTTCAAGCTTGAATTTTGAGCAACCATCACCCAACCATCTATTTTAACACCAGCAGCAGCATTGTCTGGGAGTGTTAGTCGGTAGTTGATCCTGACTTCCCCGGCATAGTACGTATTTTGAAATGGCAAACTCTCGGCTCTGTAGTAGTAGCATGCATTCTTTGGTTATATAGTATTTATGCTGGTCTGTATATATTTATCTTTCTCGGGGAGTGCTTGCCCAATGAAGTGGGCGGGCCTCCTTTCTGGAGTATCTGGTGTTGAGCGGACCTCAACTTATTATGCTTGTGATTACGCAATTTTCTGTATAACCACTAACGTGTTTCGGGTGCAGGTTTAGGGCTTAATTAGGACGCCTTAAACTGATTAACGGGTTAGAAAATAAAAATCTAGAAAAACATTTAAGGGCCAAGTTTTGGGCTCGCTACATCTTAGAAACCTCTACTCCGACTCGAAGTTACTGTCATCGCCCGCTCCCCTCAAACGCTATTCGCCAGCTTTCATCGCGCGGGGTGCGGGGTGGTGGTAACACATGTATCTCACCTTATAATTGTATGCGACAACATGAAGTATGTATGTTGCACACAAAATAACATTTTTTTAATCTATGTAAATAATTGAAAAATATATAGACTTGACTTATAGTTGTGTATAAACGAAAACTCGATGCGTACAAATAAAACATCAATATGTACAAATAAATCTGAACAAAAAATATTTACAATCCCACCTAACATTTAAATCACATAACTTCAAATTTTTCATCTTTATCATAAAAATACAAATATTGTTATTCAAAAAAATACAATATGTTACAAAACATTGAGCAATTTTTTATATTAGAAATTTCTTGAAAATTTATTCAATTACATACATTATAATATACAATTTCATAATTGTTTTAAAGAACCACATACATATATTTCCAAGTACATCCAGTTACGTACATAGTACGAGTTACATACCAAATAAGCTGAATTGCATACAGAATAAAGACAAATAAAAATAAGAATTAATTATTAGAAACATCTTCCATAATCCATAAATATTTCATTTATGTACATACTACATACAGTTACATACAAAATACATTCAGTTACATTTAAAACAATGTCCACAAACTAATTATTTGAACTACATCCATATATAATGCATTTAGTTAAGTACATAATACATCAACTTACATACCAAATACATATTGTTACAAACAAAATGAAAAAATTTAAGTATTTCTAACAACATCATACTACACAATGCATCCATTAAAGTACATAAAACTTCCACTTACATTATAAATACATTCAAACACATACTAAATACATTCAGTTACAACCTTAGCTAAGACTCGCCCACACATCAACCTTCACAAAACTTACCTTGGTTGCCTCGTAGCTGCTTAACAAAAATATCTTGCAAACATGAAAAAGCTACTCATATACAAATTAACGCCAATTCATAATTTATTGAAAACATATAGCAATGCAACTATCTCCATGTCCAACACCAACTTCATTTGACATTCCACTATCAATGGATGCCACAAACTGACAGCAGCCTCACCAAGGAAGACTCTTCCTTGGATCCGTGGCTACAAACTTGGTGGAAAGAATGCATCACTTGAAAGACCTCCACTACAACAAGGTAGGGCAACCCTTCAAATATGTGGCTAGATAGAGATGGATCTAAGACCTTACTCATACGGTGTGGAGTACAACCAAAGATATAAATCTTGATACTCAAGAATGAGCCTCAAGGGTTAACCATGGAGCTAGCAAGCAATGAGAACTTCTCACAAGAGAGTTTTGTCTTCAAATAGTTCTAACTATTAAAATCTGAGATCATCCTCTTAAATAGAAGATGCTAGGAGTTCAAACATGCACAAAAACATCCTTACAACATGTGATGATCATCCTTTAGTCTCAATCCATTACATGATCTAAGAAAACTATGGAAATGGAGTAAAACAAAAGTTTTCCCGGATTTGTAGAAGGTTGGGGCACTAGATTAGGGTGATGATATGTAGCGCCAGGAGTAGTTAAGGCACCATTTGAAAAGGCCTAAGGTGTAAGTTTAAGGAACTTTTGGCCACAATTAAGTTCTAGTATGCAAGGTGAAGCACCAGTTGTAGGCGCCAGTTTTGGCACCTGGTACAAAGAGGGGGAGCAAGTCTGGAGCTACTCTTAGAAGTAGGGGCACCAATTTAAGGCGTGGGTTTGGCACTTGGAACAAGAGGAGGCGCTATGATCTTCCTCCTTCAAGACTACTCTTCCAACACTTTAATTAGACTTTCCTTCAAGTTTGATCCTCCTTTTTGGTTTGGATGATCTTGATCATGTTGCTCCTTAGAAACTTGTTATAGTCACCACTGAATTCTGGGATATTTTGCCTAATTTTACCTTTAGGGGCAAAATTGTCATTTTAAGAGAAATATACAATTAAATTGGAAAAAAAGAAAGCGGTGGCTAGTATGAAGAAAATGAAGAGAATGGAATGGTATGTCATGTTATGTTTTATTACATAATATGTTACAATTGTTAAGTAGTGGATGACAAGTGTCACACTTTGATGGTTTAAGGAAAAATGACTCAAGTGTTAATTTGTGGTAGTAAATAATTGAAAGGAAATGGACATTAAATGGAAGTATAATTTGGAATACTAAGTGGGAATTGATGGAAGGTACATGAGAAAGGTATTTTGCATTAGTATGTAAATTTGGGGCCGTTTTGCCAAAAATGACCATGGAGGACAAAACGGCCATTTTGCAAAATCAGAAAAAATTGAAATTATATTGGAAACATAATTATGATGAGTTAAGTGGATTTCATATTTAAATGGGGGAAAGAGGAGTGAGTTATTTGTAAGAAAGAAAATAAAAGGGAGTAAAATGAAATAAGTTTATGTTATATACTTAGTATGATATGAAATACTTCATAATACCAAAGTTCATCCTCTCTCCTCCTTGTTTTCTATTTTTAGATGAAATATTGGAAAGTTTTAAGGTTGATGATTAGTTGATGAAAAGTGAGATGTTTGATGATAATTGTGGCTAAAGTATGATCTTTTATGGATAAGTGAAATGGTAGGAAAGGTTGGACAAAAGTATCTCCATTTCCAAATTGAGGCCGAATTGTTAAAGGATGGAAAAGATGCGGGTGCTTGTGAAAAGTTGGATGTTTAATCATGGATGATGTTAAAGTTGGTTGTTAAGTATGTAAATGAAGTTGTGGAGAAATTAGATAAGTTTTGGGCCACTTTGCAATGTTTGGCCGAAATTGAACATAATAGAAAAGTTAAGGATTACTTGTGGAAAGTTTAATGTTATTGCATGGTTGTTTATACACTTAGGTAAGTTTCTTGTAAAAGAAGTTACGTTAAATTTAGACAAGGATTGTCCAATTTGTAACCTTTGGGATGAATTGTAAAGTGAAGAAAAAGTTAGGTTTGAGTGTTGTTATTTGCTAAGTTGTGATGGAATTAGTTGTTTTGAAAGGTTAAGGGTATAATGGGAAGGAATTGGAAAATTATGGCATTTTTTTAAAAGTGGCCGGAAAATGAGAAATTGCTCAAGTGTTGGAAAAGTCAAAAAGTCAAATGCAGGACATTAATTCCTTACTACTTGTACTATTGTCTAGAGCTGTCGTGAGTTGCCATGGCACGAAAGGAAAGGCTATCAGGAAGGTTAACGAAAAATTGATCGGAAAGGATTCTACGTTTATTATTCACCAAGTAAGGGTTCAAGTCTCTTTATATGCATTCTAGATTACTGGTTTGCATATCGGGATAGTTAAGGCTAGTTCTCGGGCATAGGGTGGGGCCCAATGACCCCCGAGACTAGTCCCATGGTAAGGATAGAGGCGTCCAGGTTTTCTTTCAGGCGTGGGACTTATAACTCCTTATGAAGATGATGATGTTCCATGATCACTTAGTGATCTCTACGGGCTTATGATGGTTTATGATCGATATGGTTTATGTGGTTCTGTGATCCTCATGATCATTTCTGGGAACCTTATGGTTATGGTTATGGCATTTTCGCTATGATGAGCGATTTTGAAGGTTACAGGGTTCCTAGGCCCTCGCTGGTACCATGCGCATGTGATGATTGGGAGACCCCGAGTGGTATGGAAAAAGGAAAGGAATGTTTTTCATGTGAAGAAAGGAAAGAGCATTGCATATCATGGATTCATATTTATATAGGTTACCTAAACTATAGTATATTGCATACTGTGCATACTAACATTGTCTTTGAAGGTAATGTTCGAAGAAACCTTTATTATTACCTACACCCTTACTGAGTTATCTCGGGAACTCACCCCTCTTACAATTATACTTTTCAGGAGTGTTAGGTTCTGGAGCCGCGGTGTAGATTGTTGTCTGGTCTTATATTGATTTTGTACCCGAGGTACTAGATAGCTCCTTATGTAATTATGGTTTATGATAATGGGACGGGG
>JBBYHH010443294.1:0-11475 GCA_038382905.1 Daphne laureola
CCGAGTGTCCTTTTTGCTCCCCTTCCTCGAACTTCTCACTTGTTTGCAATGGGGCCCCCAACTTCGCATTTCTTCATGTTTTTCCTGCCAGAACTCTCCCTTTTGTCACCAGACATGGATTTTCTGAAAAATAAACTCGCGCCCACACTAAATACCAACAAACATACAATAAAAATATGTGTATATGGGTAAAAATATATGAATATTGCACCATCATCAGACGGTTCAATAAACTATTTGAATAGTGACCTTAAAGGTTTGAGTTCGGTTTATTTTATTATTCGAATAAAAATTTCAAATTGAATTCGGATTTGTGATTTGTGAAATTCAGCTCATTTTTATTTAAAATAGTTCGAGCTCCAACTCAAATTGATTAACGAATGGTTTGGTCGTTTTATATCCTTAATAATACTAGTAATAGAGGCCCTCCGGTTTTGCAAACGGTTCGATTGACGTAACGCCGGAGCGGCGCAGACTCGGTGCGGTCCGTCTGTATAGAGCCGTCTGGCTCTACCGGCTCGGTAATGGCAAATTTTACGATGCTTATCCATTAAAAATCATCGAATCTAACTCCTGGACTACCCATCCAAGTTCGTTCTCCAGAAACGACGGGTAAGCTTCTTTCTTCTTCGTCTTTCAACTGCAAAAAGGGGTAAAAAAAAGGTCTTCTTTTCCCCTTCCTCCATATCTATTTTTGGTTCTCCCATGCTTGTTCTGTCGAAAGTGGGTAACATTTTTTGTGGACAGTTTATTGGAGCACAAACCAACGATTTTTATGGTTAATTGGCTGAATTGCGCTTGATATGAAGTTGTGACTTACAATGATGAGCTTCAATTTGGTCTTTTTATTCAATTTTCAACTTACATGATAGGTTCTCGGATAGATATGTAGTGTGTGGATGAGTGTCGCAATTCAATTATTACTGTGCCTTGGCTCATTTATTTCCCTTCCTTGATACAGGTTTACAATTACCATAATCGAACCCATGTAGAGGTTCGCCAGGACAGCATACGTTATATGCACACCAAACTCTGGCTTTGTTTGTTGGAGTAGAATGTTTGTTACAGCTGGTGCGGCTTTCATCGACGAAATGGGGTACTCTATGAGTAGACTGGATATGGAATCCGAGTTCAACGATTGTGGGACTACTGTCCTTAAAGCTGTAGATGATCAGAGACCCAAAAATCCTTCTCAGATTGTAGACCATGAGATTGCACATCTTACTAAGCTTAGGTCTGGACCTCATGAACATCTTAGCCATGATGTACCTGGAAAGCGCAAGCTGCCTGTTTCCACAGTGAAGATGTTGGCAGGTCGAGAGGGTAATCTTTCGGGGAGAGGGAGATTTTCATCAGCAGATCGTTGTCATATACTTAGCCGATATTTGCCAGTGAATGGGCCTTGGCTAGTAGACCAAATGACAAGCCGTGCGTATGTCTCTAAGTTTTCAACTGACGGGTCTTTATTTGTTGCTGGGTTTCAGGTATAGCTTTCTATCAAGTTCTTTAGATAGCTGAGGTTTGTAACTTATGGAAAAAGTCAATATCACGCTGCTTAGACTACTGGGTAGGAAAGAAAGTCGCATGTTTTATTTTCTTTTGTTTTCTTCTGCATTTTTTGAAGAAGAAATTTCAATCCCCAACTCTTGTTTCAGGGAAGCCACATTAGAGTGTACAATGTGGATAATGGCTGGAAAGTTCAGAAGAATGTTCTTGCTAAAAGTTTGCGTTGGACAATAACAGATACTTCGCTTTCTCCAGATCAACGCTTTCTTGTGAGTTCCTCTAGCTCCAATTGGTTACATATGCTCAAACTGCTGGTTTCTAATTCTTGGACTTGTTTATTCGGTGGTATTTTTCAGCACACTATTCATGGTGCTCTCGCACCCTTTAAAGTAGTACTTCTTAGATTTATCAACTGAATGCTTTACCTTCTCATCGTTTGGTTATCTTATTGTTCATGGTATAAGTTTTCATGACATTTTGGATGCATGGCATTTTAGTCACTTGATGGTGCATCTTTAAAGGTGCAGAAACTTGATATAGGCACAGTTACTGCAACTTTGTTTTCTACTTTGGCAGGTTTATGCAAGCATGTCTCCTATAGTGCATATTGTCAATGTTGGATCAGCTGCAACTGACTCTATAGCAAACATAACAGTAAGATTTTACTTCTCTTTTGTTGTCTCAATGGTTTTACTTTATGGGTTATAGTAGTGCAATGGCTAACATTGAACATTAATTTTATCGTTAAAAAGATCACAGAAAAATGATACTCCACCCGTCCCATAAAAATTACAATGTTTAACTTGATGTTTCAAATTGTAGTGCTTGACTCGAATTTTTACTAAGATAAATACTAAAACAAATTCAAAATATATATTATGAAAATTTAGATTATTATAAGCATATGAATTATTTAATTTTATATGTCTAAACAATCATTAAAAAAAAATCATAGATTAAATACTGTGAAACAACAAAAACAAAAGCCACAATTTTTATGCGTTGGAGGGAGTAGTTGTTTGTGGCTGAACCCATTGTGGAATCATTATGTTTGCCTATGAGAGTTTTTGGACTGTATAAAGTTCTGACTACCTAACAGTAAAAGCTTTAATCCAACTTCTCTCCAGGCCAGTATGTTTCTTCAATCTTATTGCTTTGCTGTTCTACTTGTTGCTGGTTCCAGGAGATTCATGAAGGACTGGATTTAGCTGCTGGTGATGAGGAAGGATTTGCTGTTGCAATATTCTCTCTGAGATTTTCTACTGATGGGCGGGAAATCGTTGCAGGAAGTAGTGATAATTCAATTTATGTTTATGATCTTGAATCACAAAAACGTTCCCTTCGGATTCTGGCTCATGAGGTTGCTTTTCTTCTTCCATGTCAATAATGCAATTCTCAATATTGTTTAGTTCAAAGTTTCTAGTAATTCTGGCAGTTCCTTTTTCATTTGAGCTGAAGCACTAGATGTTAACTGCTTTTGTCTTCCTTCTTTGGGAATAATGTAGTTCCTTTCTACCGGTCCATGCACTTTCCAGTTCCAAAAGATGCGCTCTCAAGCCAAAAAACAATCTTGCTTACATGTCTTTGGAAAACCCAAAAAAAACAAAAAAAGGATTTTTAATGTTCCTTTTAGCAGGAAACTTCTATGACAGGATGGTATAAGTTTTGACTAGTGCACTTTTGTGGCAGTCTGATGTCAATACTGTATCTTTTGCTGATGAAACTGGCCATCTGATATATTCTGGGAGCGATGATGGTCTTTGTAAGGTATGCTTGTATTTTGTTTTTGAATACTCTGTTATGTAATGGTCTTTTCAACTTATTCTGCTATTTTGATGTGCTATCTGCGAGTTGTGTGTCAGTTTTGAATCAAGTGAGGAGTCTGCAATGCGGTCTTATGGTTTTTGGGTTCTAAGATTGATTAAATGGTGAAAACGTTAGAAGTAGAAAATGCTTTATAGAAAATGCTTTATAATCGTCTCGAGAATTGTCATAGAGATGTAGGTAAATCCTCTTAACTTCAGTATGATTATTCTTCATCATCAGCTGCAACCATGTCTATATAGTCTGTTAAGCAACATTGTGATTTCTGGTTCAGATTTGTAGATCGAAATAAAATGTTACAATGTATGCTTGTGTCTTATCATTCACAAAACTGAAGCTAGTCAGCAGTGGCATCCCTTACTATTCAAATGTATTGAAAATCCCTTGTGAGTGTAACAGTAGCAGTTCAATCACGAGTCACGACATTTCAGTTTGCACTAACAGTGTTTATTTATATTAGATGTGACAAGTTTATGTGGCCCATATCAACCTACCATGACATGCATATCAGCGATTTGACCCACTATGTTACAGAATTCAGACATAGGTGGAGCATTTGGGCATGATATACTTGAGAAATGAGACAGACTATTCGTGTCAAGCTACTAGTGCACAATTCTGTGTATGAGAAACTATCATGTCTTTCCACCGAGTAGGGGAAATTTAATAGGGAGTATTTTTTGTTTTTTTGGGGTTTGTTAGGCTTTTGTAACTGACCCTACTATCATTCACATGCTTGTATATTGTTCTCTTTGTTATAACACTTCTGTTCTACAATATTTTAACATCAGTTTGTCATTTAACCAGATCAGTAACACAAACTTGCCTGCTGAAAGTGTTGGACATGAATGTGATTTATAGTTTTGGCCCCGTGTTTCTACCTATGTGTTATTTAGGTTTGGGATAGGCGCTGCTTGAATGCTACTGGGAAGCCTGCAGGTGTCTTAATGGGACATCTTGAAGGCATTACTCACATCGACAGTCGTGGGGATGGCCGTTATTTCATCTCAAATGGAAAAGATCAGGCAATAAAACTTTGGGATATTCGGAAAATGTCTTCTGAGGCGAAACGGTATGTTGTAACTTGGCTTTATTCCATGTCCTTTACTGGTCAAAATAGTGGCTCTCAGTGGTATACATGATATATCTAGCAACAAAAGGAGGTTCGTACGTTTCACATATATGGAATTTCTTGGAATATTTTCAGTCGTAGGTGAATGAGTGTTAATATATGTAATACTATAACTGAAGTATAAGATGACTTGCTGAGTGATGGTCCAAGTTTTAAGAGCCACCACAGGTCCTCAATGATTTTTTGGCTGGTCTGGGAGAGTCTCGGATGGTTTTAGAAAGACACAACAGTGATAGCCAGGGAGGGAGGGGGATGTTGTTGTCAACTCTTTTCATTTTAGATCAAGGTTACTTATCGGTATTTATTTAGGTAAGGAACTTAATCTTAAATACTCCTATGATAGTGTTCTTTTGCTACTGCTGCAGCGTGAGGCTTCGGAATTTCGAATGGGATTACAGATGGATGGACTACCCATCTCAGGCAAGAAATATGACTCACCCATTTGACCAGTCGGTGACTACATATAAAGGCCACTCTGTCTTGTGTACACTTATTCGCTGTTACTTCTCCCCAGCATATAGGTGACTTTTAGTTTTTGTTTTTTTTTCCCGGGTTTCTCAACCATCAGCTTCGACGGTGCATTATTATTTATATATATATATATATATATATCCTGTTGTCGTGTCTTGTTTTGCAGCACTGGCCAGAAGTACATTTACACTGGATCCCATGACTCTGCTATATATGTATATGATGTGGTAAGCGATCGATACCTTGGCAGTTGCTGAATGCTAAATTTTCTGTTACTGAATATACATTAATGTTGCTGAGCACATGAAGGATGATTTTTGTACACTACCAGATAACTTGTTGGTAGAATAGTGACACGGATGTTGAGTTTGAAATTTTCATTTTCCGCAGGTGAGTGGTGATCAAGTTGCAGTACTGATGCACCATAAGGCACCTGTGAGAGACTGTAGTTGGCACCCGTACTACCCGATGCTTGTGAGTGCTTCCTGGTTCGGAGATGTCGTTAAGTGGGAGTTTCCAGGGAGCGGCGAATCACCAACTCCTTCTGTGAGAAAGAGATGCTGGAGGAGACCTTATGACTGAAGGCGGCAGCAGGCTCATGTATGAAAAGTTCAAAGTCAAACCAAGTTATAGGCACACATGTAAGCTTCATATACTTATAGTAAGAAATAAGATCAGAGGTATATATTGTTTAAATAACACTATTATTTATCTGTTTGTAATGTGCAATGTGGTGAATAAGATGTAAGCTTCCTGTCTTCTTTTGTTGGCCTTTCATTCTGTACATCTCTAATAATGTACATATGCAAACAAATGATGTTTTGTATGAGCAAAGGAATGGCCCAATGTTTTCAGGAAATGGGTCCTCTCCTTGCGTTTTGGAGGAGACTCTCAAATGATATGAGGCTCGCTGGCCCTACCCTATTCTACTCTGGTGGTTAGAACAACACTCATCATCAACAACAAATTCAAACATGTTTTGGCCATGTTTGGTTGCGAGGATAAAAAACAGTGGGATTGCGAGGATAAAAAACAGTGAGATAGGTTGAGATAATGTAGGAAATGACAGGAGGATCAAATTGTAATTGTTAAAAGTTTAGTAAAAAAATATAAAAAAATAATAAAAAAATCTATCATCATCTCATCCCATATTTTTTATCTTTTGGAAAGTGAGGATAAATTTATTTCATTTTGTGGGATTAAAATGGTAGTTAGGATGAATCATATCTTATCCTTTATGCGTACCAAACGAATGATATTCATAAAAAATGAGATGAAAGTCATCTCATCCCTCCTCATCCCTGCAACCAAACATGGCGGTAATGTATGCTGTTTGTTATAGGAATTTCTCCAAAACCAGCACTCGAAAGTGACTGTCTTGCTAACTCAACAATTATCTTATCAGTTGCTAATATTTTTCAAAAATAGTTAGGTTAACCAAATGGCACCTGCCAAGTAGAAACATCCGCAAAGCCTGAAGACATTTTGTCACTCATGTCCATGCAAGCAAAAACAAAACGGATCAAAAAGAGACAAATGTATGGAGGATGAAGAATCACAAGAGAAGAGAAGAGTGGAGTGGTTGGGTTTGGGTATGTATTGTACTGCTACCTCAGCTGGCTTCCAAAAATCCAATCCAATCATGATATTCCCATGCCTTCACCCGTCCAAATCAAACTACTGCAAAACTCAATTGTACATTCCCAGGGACCATTAGTAACAAAAGGAAAAGTTAACTTTTATGTAAGTTATTTTGGTTGATTCAAATTTTATTAACATAAATAGTAAAAAAAAAATTAAAAAATATACATATTTAAAAAATTTAGATTATAAATTATGAGATGGATATGAATTATTTAATATTATATATTTACAAATTTATAATAAAAAAAATAAATTATAAATTAAATACTGTAAAAATAAGAAGAAAAAAATGTAATCTTTATAAGATAGACGAAGTACTTACTAGTAGAAAAAATAGGACGACAAAATATGGAATATTGAAAATTTGGGAGAAGTGTTTTGACCAAATAGCACAATTAAAAATGAGTGGAAGATTTCATAAAATTAAAAAATGAGTGGAAGAATTAGTGAGAAAAACAACTTTTCCAAGAAGGATATACATATACATATTTAAAAAAAATAGATTACAAATCATGAGATGGATTTCTGAAAGATGCATGGACTCAGAATCACATTTCAGGTTGTGCTGGTTTTATTTTGAAAGAAAGAGCAAAGCTCTCAAGAGTAAAATCAAAGAATGGAAAGAGCAAAGCTCTCAAGAGTAAAATCAAAGAATGGCTCGGAGGTAACCTTGGAGACATTGAAGGTCAAATCAAAGATCTAAAAACAGTGGTAGCAAAGTGGGATTAAGAAATGGAAAAGCGAGATTTGTCACAAAATGAGATAAAAGAGAACCTCGTTGCAAGAAACAAACTCGGTGAAGCATAAATAATTAAAGATAAAATGATACTTCAGAAATCGCAGGTGAAATGGACAGTAGAGAGATGAAAATTCGGGCTTCTTCCACACTTTGTTGAGGTTCAGGAGGCGAAAGAACACAATCATGGATTTAATGTCAAATGATACATGGTTAGAAGATCCGACTGCCATAAAAGAAGAAATCTTCAAGTACTTCAATAATTTTGCAAGAGAGCAACATTTTACGAGGCCTTTTTTTAAGAGCTCTCTTTTCTCTCAGTTGACCCTAGAACAAGCCACCATCCTTGAAGCTTCATTCTTGGATGAGGAAATTAGAGCTGCAGTTTGGCCCTGCGACAACTCAAAGGCCCTCGGCCCCAATGGCTTGAACTTTAACTTCATTAAAAAATTCTGGGAGACTTTGAAAGCTCACATTTGCAGCTTTACCCATTCTTTCTGGAAAATCGAGAAATTACCAGCAGGTTATAATTCTTCTTTCATTACTTTGGTCCCCAAGATTCTGGACCCTACAACGGTCAATGAATTTCGTCCAATAAGTCTGGTGGGATGCATGTATAAAATTCTCTCCAAAGTGCTGGCGGAAAGGTTAAAGGTTGTCCTACCGCTCATAATTTCTCAGGAGCAATCAACTTTTGTTAGTGGCAGGCAGATCCTAGATGGAGCTCTTATCGCGAACGAGGTGGTGTGTTGGGCAAAAAAAGCCAATGAGAAAATTATGTTGCTCAAGATAGATTTTGTCAAGGCTTTTGATTTTCTCAACTGGCAGTTCTTACAGTCAATTATGGAGCAAACGGGATTTGGTCATAAGTGGCGCCACTAGATCCAGATCTGCTTATCTTCAACCCGAGTCTCAATTCTAGTCAATGGTAGCCCTTCGCAAGAATTCTCGATGGAGCGGGGGTTAAGGCAAGTTGACCCGCTTTCTCCCTTCCTCTTCATTATTGCAGTGGAAGCGGTTGGAGCGATGATGAAGGAAGCCATATCCTCTGAGATTTTTAAAAGGGTTACCATCGGTCAACATTGTCGCACTCTCTCACATCTCCAGTTTGCTGATGACACTTTATTTGTTGGGAGTTGGTCCTACCCCATCAGAAACTTGATGAGCCTCCTAAAATGTTTCGAGCTTGCATCTGGTCTGCAAATAAATTTTAGAAAGACTCGGTTATTTGGAGTTGGAGTGAATTATACAGAGGTGGAAGATATGGCTCGAATAGTCAGATGTGGCTCCGACAAGCTCTCGTTTGATTATCTCAGCTTACCAGTGGGCATGGACATGTCATTAGTGGCCAGCTGAGACCCACTTGTGGAGGAAGTTCAAATCTAAACTCTCGTCGTAGAAACTCATAATGTTGTCTATCGGAGGGAGGCTTACCTTGGTGAAATCAGTGTTACGTGGGTTACCCCTTTACCTATTCTCTATTTTCAGGGTACCTAAAAAAGTCGTCAAACAACTTGAAAACCTTCGTAATAATTTCTTTTGGGGGAGGGGGTGGGAAACAAAAAATTAGTCTGGGCAAACTACAAATCTTTGGTCGGGGAATTTTCCGAGGGAGGTCTAGGCATAGGGAGTTATTGGGCGAAGAACTTAGGGTTACTGTGGAAATGGTGGTTGAGGTTTTATTTTGAGAGAGTTTATGGGTAAATGTGGTGAGTGCTTTGTATGGTGTTGACAGGAGAGGCAATATTCGGGGGTCGGGCACGGGGGCGGTGAGTGTGTGGAAAGGAATAATGAAAGCTGTCAACGTTGTGTCTAAGACGGACCCCACACATCCCATTGGGATCTAAAGGGTTGTTGACAATGGTTTGCTCACTAACTTCTGGTGTGATAAATGGAGTTTGTTTGTCTCCTTAAAGGCACTTTTCGCAAGTTGTATCACTTGGAACAGGATCAACAAACCACCGTGGCAGAAAAGGCTGGACCCACTAACGCTGATATTCAATGGCAGTGGTCTTGGCGTTTCCCCCCACCGGCAGGTCCGCTGACGAATTTCATCATCTACGGTCTCTATTACATGGTGTCTCCTTGGTATCTTCCAAAGCGGACTCGTGAAATTGGAGCATCGATGCTAACGATTTTTCTGTGGCTGTGTTGACAAAGCACCTAGATGCGCACAAGTTCCCCACTGTCTCACCAGCTTTTCTCCAATGCAAGCTCCTCCCCAAGAAAGTCCCGATCTTCCACTAGCGTGCACAACGTCGTTTCCTCCCTGCTTTGGTGCAGCTTCAGCCTAGGGGCTTACCAGTTCCGACCACGGTTTGCCCCTCTATAATGATCTCCCAGAAACGGTGGATCATGTTTATTTTCGCTGCTCTTTCGCTATGACCATTTGGGTTAAAATCAGGCTTTGGTGCGGTCTTCCTTCGAGCATATTACTGTCGATTGAAGATCTTACTGATCATGATTTCTTTTGTGGTTGTCCAACCAAGAAGAATGAGGCGTTGAAAGGTGTAGGTATTATCACTGCATGGACATTATGGAAAGCAAGGAACTGTCGAGTGATGCAAAGTATTCCTTGGACCTCTTTGGCAACTATCTCAGAAGTTCAACTTCAATTTTTTCATTGGTTCAAGAGCAGAGTCAATTGTCTTTTGTCATGGGACACTTGACTTATAAATCCTTTAGAGTGATTCAAGTGATGTATTTTTTGAATTATCCTTATTAATTTGTTGTTTCTTTCACAGGTTGAGTTGCCCCAATTACTTTATTTATAGGAAAAATTCTGTTAAAATTTATGTATTTTTTTTACTTTATGTTGTTTTTCTTTTACTCAAGGGATCCAACCTTTTTCCCTTGTTATACATATAACTCACTCCTGATAAAAAATAAAATAAAAAATATGCATATACTACTAGTCGTACTTACTACTATTGGTAGCATGATTCATATTCGATCATTGAACTGACTACACAATGTTTAAGATACTAAACAATTACAAACCCTAGATTCTCTCCCTCATTACAATTTTGCACCTATGAACAAAAACCTCTTATTTTAACCCCAAGAATAAATAAATAAATAAATCAAAACCCTAAACCCCAAAATCAGAGTGAGTGAGAAGAAGAGAACAACTTTCTTGTTGCCAAGTGCGCAATCCCTATTTTACCCCTTCCACTGGTTACACTGCTCCGTCGGCCTCGTCTTTTGCGTCCCGGATTTCAACGGGCACGGCGTCTGAATCGGCGGCACCATGCAATTGTATTGCAGACACAACGAACTGCTCGCCGGAATATCCGCCGCCGGGTTGATCTGGATCCCCGTCAGATAATTGTGCTGCAAGTACAGTATCTGTATATTGGCAGCCAGTAACCGATCCACGAAGCTACCCGGAACCTGACCCGTAAACCGGTTGTTGTTCAGGTACAGATTCTCGACGGTTGAGAACATCGGCGATACCTGGCCGGAAAACCTGTTGTAACTGATATCGACGGTGGAGATGCTCACCTGATCGGCGGGCTGCACCGACCCGTAAAACAGGTTCCTCTGGAGCTGAAGGTTCGTGATCGGGAACGAGAAGATCCGACCCGGAACCGGACCCGTGAACTGGTTCAAGCTGAGGTCCAGGTAGTTGAGATTTTCCAGCCGGGTCAGAAGGCGGTCGACGGTGCCGGCGAGACGGTTCCACGAGAGAGAGAGGTACTGGAGAGAAGCCGGGAGAGATTCCGGCGGGATGACGCCGGAGAGAGCGTTGTGCTTCAAGTCCAGTCGGGTCAGTGATTGGGACACAAACGGCGGTACCGGACCGGAGAGGCGGTTGTGGCAGAGGACGACGTTGGAGACCGCTGATAACGACCCGATCAACCGAGGAATCTCTCCGGCGAACTGATTATAGCTGAGATCAAGTGTCCTCAAACCTCTTAATTCCCCGAGACCCGCCGGAATCTGACCGGCGAGGAAGTTCCTGGCGATCGCGAGGAAACGGAGCTCCTTTAACTGCGAAATCGTTTCTGGCAGATACCCGATGATCCGACCCGGAACGATGGTTAGTTCGGAGAGAGACGAGAGCTTTCCGATGGCCGGGTCGATTCTTCCTGACAAATCTGGAGCATTTGCTCGTGGGTCGCCGAGATTTAAAGCGATCACCTTGTCGGAATCGCAATAA
>JBBYHH010443404.1:0-11474 GCA_038382905.1 Daphne laureola
ACGTAATTAAGAATAATGGCTTAAAATATAAAATTATAAAGTAGATGGGTGTTCTACAAATTTCAAAAATCCTAGGTGTCAATTTGAGCATTTTAACTGAAATTTCCGTTAAGTTTCAATGGTGTTAAATCGCAGGTATAGATTTGCAACGTACTTTAGAGCTATTTTTGCAATAAAATTTTATTCGAGTATAGATTTACAAATAACAGTTAGCTAGCTATCAAGGGTAAAAGACTAAACCCATCTTCAATATTTGTCTTTAAGAATCTGTGGATAAAGGGCACTTGTGTAAATTTTAATTTCTTTGGTATTAAGAAAATAGGGTGTATTATATTAGTGTTTTGTTTAATATGAGGATAAAATTACAAAGACAAAAAAAAAAAGCTAAGGAGGCAAGGACCACAGACACCTGCTGATTGCCACAGTGAGAAGCTAAGTTATATGCTCCCAAACAAGAATCCAAATAAGGGGAGTGGAAGGAATGTTTCCATAAACACCTCCAATAAAGAAACAAATATGTTTGCTTTTAATGCCATTCCAAGATCTCCACTTTTAGTTTTGGAATTCCACTAATTTCCTTAATTCTCCCTATGCAACTAGTTGGATTAATTAGATTATTTTTTGTTTAAATTTCAAAAGCTTGCTCTAAGGCTCAGTTCGTTGCAATGAGGAATTTGTTTTGAGAAATTTAAGGATATATTTTTGATTAATAGATGAGATGTATGTGAGTAGAGAATTTTGAAAAAAATATTATTTTATAAAGATTTGATAGTGAATTGATGGATTTAAGGTTATTAGATGTATGTATTGGAATTTGAAAAAATGGGATAAAAATTTCTAAGTCTTTGTAGCTGAACTCAGGATAAGTGATAACCTTTTTGAAGAAATTAAAAAAGAAAAAAAGAAAAAAAGAAAAAATAGAACATAATTAGAGATAAGCATATTCACCGGATCGCTCCACCATGAAACAGGTCAGTTTTATGATCTCCCTGTGTTGGAGCGCGTGGTGGATATCCAATAGAGCTCCACCAATAAAAATATTATTTACAACATAGTTCTTGAATTTTTAGAAAAATTACAAAATGATCCTCCAATTTTTGAAAATTACAAATTGATTCTTAAACTTTTCAAAAATTTATATTTTGGTCTAAAATTATTTATATTTTTAGTTCTTGAACTTTATTAAAAAAAAAAATAAAAAAAAATTAAAACTTTTAAAAGTTACATTTTAATCACTGTGGATGAAGCGAGTCGGATTTATATGGATTTATATGGATCGATCTATCAATAGAGTGAAACGAGTCATAAAACGATCCACCACAATACAGATCAATACGGATGGATCTATGGAGCGGGTCGGCAGAATCGCAAATTACAAGTTTTAGAGGTTCACAAAAGTTTTCTTAATCGTATTAAAAGATGTCCAAACACTTCAAGCTTATCTTCTACTTGCCAATTTCCCCCCTTTTCCGTTTAAGCCTTTTTTTGTTTTTTGGCCCCTTTATTTCCTCATTTTTTTCCTTATTAATTAGGAATTGTTAAAATATGTTATGAACACATGTATGAGGGAATCAGATGGGACATTCCAATTCTAAAAGAGGCATTGTTTAATATCCATCCATTTGCCTTGATTTGGATGTGTTTGACCGGTCAACTGTTTGTACTCCCTCCCTTCTAAGTTCTACTTTTGCAAATCTTTTTTTCTTCTTTTTTGAATAGAATGTTGTACAAATGGATTTTAAGAGGAATTTCAATAAAATCAAAGTAAAAATGAATCACATTGAATGAGGTAAAATGGAAAATTAGGGAAAAGGTCAACAAGAGTAAAACGGAAAGAGTGTTAGTTTTTACATAACAAAATGAAGTTTACGTGTGTTTGATAATAATATTTTCAAGTAATTATTACATTTTTAAAAAAGTTATCAATATATAGTTTTTTGTGTTTAGTTGTGACTGTTTGATCTCAATAATTACAAAATTATTCAAAATATTATATCTAATTGAAACAGTTATTCCAAACGGAACCTACTTTACTAGATAACATAAGACACTACAACAAGCTTGGGCCTTATCATATTGGTAGTGTTTAAATGGGAATGAATATTTGTTTTTTTTTTTTCCTTAGAAAAAAAAACAAAGAAAAATGCTAATTCTTCACAGGTTAATTACTTGAAGATTAGGGATTTAGTAACTTGTGGCTTAAGAAAGCCAAACACTAGACTAGTTCATCATAGCAACACAACTTTTGGCTGCCGTTTATGGTACGGTTGTAGTACTAGGTTAACTAACTCTAGATTAGATGCACTTGATTATTAATAATACATATATCATCTGTACTTGGCTGTTAAAAAGCCAAAGTTTTGGCTTTTGAATTGTTTTTGTCAGAAATCAAAAGTGAAAGTTTTGAACTTGAATGTTATTTTGTTGGAATTTCGAGGCTGGCTTCTCAATTCTTATAATTTGGCGGTTAAATTGCAAGTAAGGGGCCCATAGTTTGGAGAATGGTACAGAACTACCCCACAACTTGCAACGATCCCAAGCTCGGTCAGAAAAGAAAAGGGAAACTAACTAAAGAGGATCTTCAAAGTAAAAGCAGACCACTTGTTTTTAGGGCACATTATTATTCAGATAAAAAAAAAAAAACTGATCTTTCACAAACACTTGTCTTCTTTTCCTTTATTTTGATAAACCTCTTTTTCTTGCTCAAATTTCATAGATATTTTAAACAAATGAAAGTGCATCAACTTTTCTTCATGCAGTTCCTTACACAAATCCATAATAGTAGTTTAAACCAGAAGCTGCAAAGGCTACAACATACTACATAACAATCCAGTTACAAGAAATCTGGAAATTTATATGTACAAGGATAGGCACAGACCAAGGGCGAAAAAGTGATTAGAAGGAGAAAAGAGGTTAGAAGAAAAGAAAGGAATCCTTCTTCTCTGTAAGAGAGAATTTTTGTGCCAACTTGGAACTTGCCTTATACAGCAGTAGTAGTTATATATCAAAGGGCTTCATGGTGTGAAGTCATTGGGTGACCCGGCGCTATCGTGAAGTGCAAACCGCGACGCTGGCCCGACTGTAGTACAAAAGCAACCTGTGTAGCTGCTAATGCAGCTGCTTCCTGAAAAGAATCATCACAAAAACTTGGAACTCAAATGGTATCTGTTTGTTACTTCCGCTTTCAAGTTTTACGCAAGCGTGTAATGGATGGATGGAGCTGCGGAACAAGGACCGACACTCACCTGTCTCTGCCTTCTTCTTTGCAATATGCTTATGGCCCAGGCCATAATATAACATGGCAAGAGGAATCCAGCAGCCCGAAGCAAGAAAAGCTGAGTGCAATTTACATTACAATAGGTTAGGTCTAACATGAAATCATCTCCTCGCTCTGAAAAAGAATGATGAAGTAAAAGTTTCTGTAAAGCCGAGATTTAAGGCAGTCGCCTATAATCCACGGGAGACAAACTATCAACACAGGACTGGTATAAATAGTGATAATTATTCTCGAATTTTGCTAGTTTCTCTTTTGCAGTTATGGATTACTCGGTATACCCTACAGGTAAGTTTGAGCATCTTATAACTGATCAAGATGCAAGTTTTCATGGAACTTACAGAAAGAAATGTTGAGACGTCTTCATCTCCATCAGCATCCGGTACAGTGAGTGCATGCCGCAAGAGCAGAAGGGCCATTAACTGAAATTTTACTACATCAGTCAGTATCCCCCATGAATAGCAACGGATTCGACTTTAAAAGTGAAAGCTGAATACTCTAGCCAAGTAGACAGACAAGGATATCATATGAAGATTTCTAAGCTCCAAAACCAAAGCTTAACAATGATGTTAATTAAAAACTTTGTAAAACATGCATATTAAGCTTTCTTTTTGGATGATTCAGCCAGAAAAGAGAGGGGATGGCTTCTGGTTTTTGATGTTTTTCACTTTAGGGGGGCAAAAACCAACTCAGAGTAAAAGCACAAGATTGGAAATATATCCATAGACAAAGATCAGCCAGTAATCACTGAAAAAATAGAACAAGAAGGAACAGCAACAACTGAAACCAGAAAAAAGATGACACAGGCTCTGCTTTTGTTGGAGAAGAAACATTTTGCCAAACTTCTCCTGAGAAAGATTTTTCTGAATTTTGAAAAATCTGAATTTAAAGATGCTTTCTTTCCAAAACCAGATGAACAAAGCGTAATATTCATCTATTTCTTGCCAATTACTATGAAATACTGTATCTTACAGTCACTGCAAAGTAGATGAAAAATTCAGTTCACGGCTGCATACGTACAATTAGAGCAGCTGAACGACAAAAAGCAGCTCCACTGGCATTTGAAGCTGCATACTCATCATATTCAGCTTCAAGAATTTGACGTTCAGCCTCCGCAATAGCCAATAGGCGAGGATCACGCAAATCCAAAGGGGTACCAGATATTGTCCAGCCTCCACTGCAAGAGCATCCATAAATACAAAAAGAATTCTGGGAAAATTATTATAGCACTAGATTTTTAGATAAACTACTACATTCTGACATGGGGGGCTGTGAGATAATATTTCTGACATGAAGAAATTGAACTAACCCAATGTCAATAGCTGTTTCTTCAGGACGAGGACGTGGTGGAGAAGTATACCCGGATTGATAAGGCTGCAGGAAAGAAATACAAAGTAAAAAAGGTCAGTAAAGGAAAACACACTACTTTTCAGATTGGACTAGAAGTGTGAATCCAAGAAACTTGACATTGTCGGAAGGGGTTCACAGTAAAATAATCTTTATAGGTAGCAAAACATTTAGAGCCAGGGGTGCAAAGAGTACCAAAAGCTAAATGACACCCTTGAATTTGCCATTTTTATTGTAAGTAGCTTTTACCACTTTTTCTTGGATATCATTTCTGCATTTTTCTGCAGTGCAAATTCTACTTTACATGCTGTTATAACAGTTGAAACGTGCTCATCAGTCATCTTTTCATCTAATGGATCAGTGCATATTCACTTGGTGCAAGGCAGGAGATGACAAGGAATTAAACTATGACCACAAGAACCTTCAACCAATCCAAGGCTCAATGTAACAAAGTTTAGGCCAGTTTTGGGTTATGTACACATTTTCAGCCAGATAAAAGGTATGCGTCCGAGGAAACGAAGTACGGATAGATGGTTTTGCATCTATGGAAATGACAAGGAAAAGCAGCTCTGATGCACCGACCTAATTTCATCTCTTCCCATATTGAAGTGATCTGCTGAACCAATAGTGCCACAGATGCCATAATGACAATATAATAGATATGATGATTCATTTACAAAGTCACATCTGTCAACAAGTGTGAGGCTATTATTCTTAATTAACTTCTAAGCATGATTTCTACTCTATGTGCCCCTAAAACCTGAACATAGTCTAGACTTGTTAGTTATTGGCACTCCAATCCAATCTCTTTAATTCATTCATCAGTTTGGTAGAAGATCCTAATTTTGAAGCTTCCCATAAGGCAACGGATTCTCTATGAGTAGACTTTAAGTCCTTATATAATTCCATCATATTACCCAGATGCTCACTTACATGTATACCAAGCAGGAAACCAACAGAATAAGTTACTATGCATCGTTTGCATAATCCAAAATCTAACACGCAGGGAATCATAACTGCTCATTTTTTATTCTGGTTGTTTTCATCTCCTGAATATCTTTCTTCATCTGGTGCTTGAATGTCTAGACTCCAGCATGATTTGAACAAAGCGACCATTACATCAACTTCTAGTAATAAAAAACCGCAAATAAAATTGATACCTGATGGCAAATCTCGCAGATTATATCTCCTTTCTCGTTGCACCAATGCTGAACACACTTTCTATGAGCATACTGCATAAGAATATGTAACAACATTGTAACTTTTTGAAAATCATATTCAGATTTTGAATAGGTTTACCATAAAAAACAAACAAAATCAAATTTTGAACCTAGAAAGTTAATCCCTACATTATGACTACTAGTATTAATTACCTTTAGACTGCCACTGCAGGCACAAGGTGTTTCCAAATTCTTGACAGAATCTTCCTCTTGGCAAATGCGGCACTCAGCTACCTGAATCAGCGGTTCCTCCTCCTCACCGTCCTCCGTGACCGCCACCTCCTCCTCTTTCTCCATCGCATCGCCGCTGGAAGGCCCAGCCCTCTCCTCCATCTGCGGCGGTTGTTGCGGCCTCACCAGGCGATCGACGTACAGAACCATGTGATCACTCATAATGCTAGGAAACTGAAAGAAAAAAAAAATCAAAACTTTTGAATGGGAAGGAAAACCCAGGAGCTCCGGAGAGGGAGAACCCCAGAATCACGCGCCGTGAGAATAATAATAAGAAGCAGCGGATGGGAGGGAGGAAAATCGAAAGGAGGAAAGGAGGAAGATGAAAATAAAGATACGAAATTTCTTGGTGAATTACCTGAAAAGTTGGGGAATTTTCGGTCGTTATATTTTTGGGGGCAAGTTTGTTTGTTAGGAAACGAAGAAATAGGAGAGAGGGGGCGCAAGCCTTGTGTCTCCCTTGGATCATTGGATGAAAAAACAAACAAACAAAAGGAAGCTCATTTGGACTTTGGTAACGTCGAATCAACTTCATTACAATTACAAACAACTACACGCGTAAGCCACATGTAAGCTTAGAATCAGATAACCCAAAGTCATCATCTCCCTGGGTTCGTGACTTATGAAATTCGGTTCTTTTAACGTGGATCGACTGTTCGAGCTTGAAATGATTCGTGAATGACTCGATTCATTTTATACCCCTAGTTCGAATTGTCTCACGAGTTGGCTCGAGTCAAATCTTAAATGTTCGAGCTCGACTCATTTTGCGACTCGAATCAAAATTTCAGCTCGAGCTCGGGTCGTGACTCGTGAAGCTCGAATCGTTTAATATGGATCGAGCTCGGGCCCGAACTGACTCGCGAACAGCTTTTGTCGTGTTCTTTTGTAGAACTTGCTTTTTTACCCTTTTATGTTTAAACTAACTCTTTGATTGTAGTCAAAAGTTGGTTAATGATTCTGAAATGTTTTTGAAATTTAAGAAACTAGTGTAAATACCATCTACGACACAAGGATCACTGTTTATATAATAAATTCATAATATGATAACAAATGCAAATACAATATGTCTTAATCATTCATTGCTAATTTATCAAATAACTTGAATGTCGTAAAGTTGTTTACACATAAAATCAAACGCCACAAAAAGGTGTCCTAATTATTTAAAGTTGAAATTTTGTGATTGGATAATCTTCAGTTATAAACCTACAACATCACATTAGTAACAACTTAACATTTTTGAAAAATCCATTTTTGTACACAACATCATACATGATTTAATTCATCTATACCCATCTAATCTGTCATTTTGATCACTGTTGTTGTTACTCGCCTGAGTTCCATCAAGTTCAGAATTTGTAAAACCTGATGACATTTCATATGAGTGACGGTTTGTATGGACACAACTAATAACTTTATTTAGCACACTAACACGTGTAATAACGTTTCATTGTCTTGAAAATGTGTCAACTAAACATTAAAACTTATATTCCTTAAACTGATAAATAGAAACAACAATGCATTAACCGTTTCTTCCGTGATTCATTTGAATAATCTTCAATACGATCTACACATTTGCCAAGACAACTTATCGGTGTTGAAATACCCGCATTCATCACAGGTATATTTATTTTAATGGTAACATACTCAAATAATAGTAAGGTAGTTTGATCTTTTGATTTTTTTTGTTGAATAGATAGTTGTATTAGCCTTCACCATTTGTTTATATAGGATGGAAACTACTATAGTGCAATATTTGACCAATTGTTTAATAGTCAAAGAAACGTAATTAACAAAAGAAGGGTATAAGTATGTTTTATAAAACAAATGAAAGTAATTGCAAGTTAGGCTTGAAGGCAATTTGTTTGTGGTTCATCGAAATATGAAACATAACTTATCAATAGTTTCATATGAAGTTATTGGAATGTTGGTTATCACACTATCACATCGCCAACAAATCAATTGTAAAGATGATAATTTTGTTATGTATAGCAATAATTGCCTTTCCAATTATTTGTGGAGTAATCAATCTGGAAAATATGTTGGTGCAACAAATGTAAAGAAAGGGGAAATTGAAGGAAATTGGATACCTCTTCCTCAATAAGATATAATAAGCATTGCTAAAGAGGGTCATCCTAGAATCAAGAGAGAGAAACAAAAGAGAAAAAAAAATAGAGCCATTTTTTATTTATTAATGTTTTGCATTGAGTTTAAAAACTCGTCAAGTTCTGCAAATGGATTGAAGAATACTCCACATGAAATCAGTGGTTGGAGTTAACAGAAGAAGAGAAGGAATATCTCTTTTCTGGTTGGTGAGCTTACTGTCAATTGGATGCAACCTTTTAGCTGAATTTGGCAGAAAGAAACACTACAGGTTCAGTATCCAACACTGGTAACAACCAGATTCAAAAGTATCAATATAATGATTTATCATGGAACCCTATGACCACAAGTAATCCAATATATGTCATTTGAGTTTAAGGATTCTAGAATAGTTGGAAAAGAACACAATATTTCCTATATGGATTTGTTTGCTAACCATCAATGACCAAAAAGAGGCAGCAATGCAGTTGATATGAAACTCCTAAAGATAGTTACTCTATTGAAGCTTGGAATGACTTTGAAAGATTGAACCTTGTAGGAGATGCATCTAGAGATTCCCTGAAAGAAAATGGTAAAATGAAAGTTGTGATAAGCTCTTAATGAATTTTGACAGGACGCGAGTTGATCAACAACTGATTGGCAGCAAAAGCAACCTGATACCATCTCCATCGGATGGAAATCTGATGAATATAAAGGGTATGCATATGCTAGATCCACCAACGTGCAAGATATGTTTAAGTAATGTATTAATCATGCGAATCCACTCACTCAGAGAGCGTGAGATCAAATCCTTCCCCTCCCCCCAAAAACAAAAAACAATGTTAATAGCTTTTCACAAAAAGATTTGCTTTTTGGACATAAGAAAATCAACATGCCCTTTATGAGGGACACAAACAGAACGATGCATTAACAAAGTTTATCTTGTCTTGGTTGAAATTTTAGCAATGCAAGTTTTGCTACTTTAGCGATTTGAACTCTATTCATTCCATTCTCATTTTTAGTTCTCTGACTCATGTTGCTGTTTTTATTGTCTACCATAGAAAAAAAACTTGATGAAGGCTAGGATAAGAGATGCACAATATTTTCACTCGTTATGCTTCAAGAATAATGCACCTCAAAGAAGAACACAAGTCGAGAAAGATGATTTAGAGGTTAGGTCAGTACAACCAAGGTAATCACCACTTGCTTCATTTCTTTAAATAACCAAAAAATCCACTACAAGAAAAGACAACCATGAGATTGAGATGATAGATTTTATTTTTACTTTTGAAGAAAAAAATGTGCAATAACACTTCCATACAGTTTGTGAAAGCTAATTCATGCATGTGAGAGAAACTTTACAATGTTACCTTGTTTTGAAGCATTCATTCTTGATGAGCAAAGCTATCTACACAAAGAAACACCCTGAATTAATCAAGTGAGGTTTACTACTTAAGAATGACTGGGAAGAAAAAAGGAAAAAAGATGTGGATCAAACAGAGCCGAGAAGTATGTGAGATAGTACAACAAAAAACATTGAATCCATTTGTTTGTGGTTCATTCAAATATGAAACAGACCATACCAAGTGTTTTTAGAGGATGTTACTTGAGGTGGCCTACCCGTCCACAGCAGATCCTGTATATGCCCTACTCTAAAGATTACAGTGTACTTCCATCAAACCAAGTAAGCAATACAAAAAAAAAAAGTATAAGGGGAACAAAAAAAAGTGAGAGTCTACATGAAAGAAAGAGTAAAACAACCATTCAACAAAGTATGAGGAAATCATAAAGACAACAAAGAAAAGATGAACATGAAATCAAAGAAAGCGTGAACATAAGAAAAATCATTGAGAGAAGCATGTAGGATACTCTTCCATGTATCAATCACAGGAAAAAAAAATTTGACACAGAATCAAAATTGGTGGGATGTAATCAATAAAAAATCACACCATACATTTTAAAGAAAGAACATATGATGACAGAAGGCAATAACGATTATACCTAGCAACAGTTTCATTCACGGGAAATTAGTATTGGCAAAGCCACCCTCCCCTGCTCCACTCTGTCCGACATAGTGCGACGCTTCCGTCCTCTCCATTGAAGGATCTTTGATTCCAAGCCACACGTAGACCATCCCTAGAGATCTGTCAGTACTCTCTCCGTTAGACAACCCTCTCCTAATCATTCCATGTTTTCTTTCTAAATCTTATCTCTAAAAATTAATTGGATTGTAATGGTGGTCTGATGAGTAAAGAGAATAGCAAAGAGAAGAGAGCAGATGAAGATGAAAAGACTGAAAAAGAAAACAAATCAACTAAGTATTGGCATAGAAAGGGGAAAGAAGAGAGAGGGAGAGAGATTATAACCACTAAGGTAAGTAATTATTGTGTTTTATTATTAATAAATGATGATTAAACAAAATCTGAGAGAAATGGAAAGAGAAAGCTGGACAAAGTCTATTTCTATAAATATAGAAACAAATCAACTACGTATTGGCAAAGTAATGTTTGCTGATGTGGCGAGCTGTGATGTAGTCCTGTTCAAAACTTTGTTAATGCAGGGGATAAAGTTGCACCTCCAGATGGCTCGATGGCAGATTGAGGCTGGGGATCCAATACCACTAACTGAAGTCCAAGGGAAAAGAGAAAATTACAACAGCCTCCATGGGTTTGAGAAATCCCCAGTCTTGCTCTCAGTATCTGAAACAACAGTTGCCTTGTCAAGGAACCTGGAAACTTAAATTTAGGTGAATCATCAAAGACTTGCACATCTGTCCAGGAAAGTTAGCAAACTCATTCCTAGTCCTCACAAGGCTTTAGAAGATTTGCAGCAAAAATATGTCACGAGTTATCGAAGATCAGTTAAGTCATAGTTCACTGCAACATTACAATGAGAGTTGGAGTAAATTGCACCAGATGTATCTAAAATATCTTATTCGTTGTAAATTTATACTTGAACAAAAATTTGTTGCAAAATTAGCTCTAAAGTAAGTAAGTTGCAAATCCATACCTACGACTTAACATCCGTTAAAACTTAACAGAATTTATAGGAAAAATATTCAAATTGACTCTTATGGTTTTGAAAATGTGTTGAACAACACTCTAATTTTATAATTTTATTTTTGACTCATTATTCTTTATCACATGTGATAAGTTGATATTTATTATATTTATTCTTCTCATATTTTAGCTATTTTAATGATTTTTTAGCTTTAAAGATCTATTTTGAGTATATTTAATATCTCATAGCTTATTTGGAGATAATTGATTAAAAGATGATTTAATTGGTAATTTTGCAAATATTTATGAATGTGTTATTTTCGG
>JBBYHH010443515.1:0-19931 GCA_038382905.1 Daphne laureola
TAATGATTTAAAGAAGCTATTTGTAATCTATTACTACTAATGAATAATTTATTATCAATCAAATAGATAAAAGATAATTTTCTTAATTTTTTTTGGAATTTAATTTAATCGATGAAATTAATAAAATAAATGAATGTATTATTAAGTTAACGATATTATTAATTAGTTACCAATATATAGAAAGAGATATTAGATTTTTTAAACTTCAACAATTTTTTTGAAGAAGCAAACAATTTATTAAACCAGAATAAAGGCTCCCTCCTCTAAGATAGAGCATTGAACTCGTGTAGGCAAATCCTTATAAAACATATAGAAGTTGCAAAATTATTTTGCTTTTGTTTACCTTAAAATAATAACTTCTCTAAATACAAGTATCGTATGTTAATTTGTTTCTAGGTCAATCAGTTTAGACATTCTATTATTAATTTTTATTTTAATATCTAAAAATTTATAAAAAGTAAATCATAGATTAAATATTATGAAATAACAAAAATAAAAGCTACAATCTTTGTGGGACATATGGAGCATTTCATAAGTCATAGACCGGTAAATATAAATTCATGAATAATAGGTTACTTTGCTAAAAGTTTGAAAGTTTAAGTTATAGTAATAATTATTTTTTTTAAACAAGGGACTAACTCACATCATACTACAAAGTTAAAGGATTGATTCGTATTGAGTTAAAGTTGAGGGACTAACTCATACGAGTTAGCAAAGTAGAGGGACTCCTGATGCATTTTGGCTTAGGAAAAGTGTTACTTCATTCATTCCAAAATAATTGATCTATTTCATTTTTAGTATTAATCTATTATATTTTGTTGTAACATTTTGAAATAGAAAGTTAAATGATTTATGTATAAATGATAAATTAATTTTTTTATTATTAAATACTAAATCCCCTCATTCCATAGAAATTGAATTACTTATTTTTCCGGTATTTAATCTGTCATTTATATCCTTGAATATTTTGACACATAAAGTTAAATAATTTATGTGTAAATGATAAAGTATTTTTTCAGATTTTTTTTTTTTTTTGCTAAATGATTTTTTATGAAAAATTCAAGTCAAATACAAAATTCAAACCTTTTTATCATAATTATATTTACTTTTCTTTAAAAAAGTACAATTTATTACTTTTCTTTAAAAAAGTACAATTTATTACTTTTCTTTTAATAACAACGATAAAGTTAAATTAATTCCTAAAATAGATGAAACAGAAATCATGCCGAAACGAAACTCTTTTTTATTTTATTTTTTTCTTCATAAAAAAGTCATTTTCCCCCCCTTGTAAAATGCTTTCATAATAGAATTAGAAATAATAATAATCTGACTATTTCGTTTCCAAGTCTTGAATTCGGCTGGAGAGCCTGGCAATGGCCACTGAGCTCTATTCTTCTCCGGCTGCCCCCTTATCCACAAACGCAGGCTCCAACTCTCATCATCAATCTCACCTCTCCTCTATTGCCATCGCAAAACCTCGCTCCTTCTTCAAGCAGCCCACCGCTTTTTCCTTCAGAAATGCTTCCAGGCCTTCTTCCCGCCGCGCCTCTCCACTTCCAGTTCTCTGCCAAACGCAGGCTAAACCGAATTCGGACGCTGAGCTCACTGTCAGCGTCGGCAATGAACGTCTTCTGAAGGCAAGTTTCCGCCCATTGACTTCAGTTGGTTTGTCTTTCTCTTGCTCCGTTTGCGACTTGGGATTTATGCCTGTGGATTTGAAATGCAGGTCCCTGTTGCGAATATAAGAAATTTTAGCATTATAGCTCATATTGATCATGGGAAATCAACCTTAGCTGACAAGCTGCTTCAGACTACCGGTACCGTGCAGACGAGAGAGATGAAGGAACAGTTTCTTGATAATATGGACTTGGAGAGGGAAAGAGGGATCACTATCAAACTGCAGGTTAGTATAAAGTGTTGTAGACTTTGATTGATTACTCACGTCATGACGAGTTCTGAACCATAAACATCTGTGTCTCGTGGTCTTAGGCTTAAGCGTTGAACAACACCTCATTGGCACTTTGCTTATGTATGTATAGGTTTTTTCACATTCTTTTCTGTTCGCTTTTTTATAACATATTCCTGTAATTGTTCGTTTGTTTGCTTTCCTATGGTGTATCTTTCATTGCGGTACAACACTTTTTTTCTTTACTTGAGCTGTTTCATAATGTTTGGAGGGCCCCTTAATCAGTCTACATATGTGCAGGCTGCTCGGATGCGATTCATGTTTGGAGGAGAACCTTATTGCCTTAATTTGATTGATACTCCAGGGCATGTCGACTTTTCCTACGAGGTATGTTAGAATTTTCCAAATTTTAGAAATTCACGGCGCAGGTTTCAGTTCTTTTTTCTTGCTCATGCCCTATCCAAAGGACATTTCAATAGCTTAGCAGTTATCTGAATTCACTATAAAGTTTTAGCCATTGGAAAATTGGATAAAGTGTTAAGGTGGTTACTTTAGCCTTAGAATCAGTTTGTCTTAGATTCAAGTCTTTCAATATGCTGATGTGGTCTACTGGTTAAGTGTTAAGGAGGCAGCCTTACGGTTAAAATACTTAACTTGATGTTTGGAGTTTATATGTTGTATTATGCTTAGTGGATACAACTTAGTATGATTACCAAAATTAGATGCAAATTATCTTGAAGTGGTTGATCTAGAACTAGTATGATAGGAGGCCTCCAGTTGCTCCATTAAAGTGGATAAGTCTTCTTTATACTCTCTTCTTCCCACCAAAGATGATACATTTGACTGACCACGGAGATTAAAGAATATTGTTGACTAGAGGGTAAAAATATAAAGTAGCCATATAAGACAAAAGTAGTTTTTTTTTAGTGTGTAAGAAAATGAAGGGTAATAATGTAAAGTTGGTGTGAAAAAGTTTCCTTTCTAGGAAACGTATCAATTTTGCTTGGATAGCCAAAAAAGGAAAATATATCAATTTTGCTGGGACGGAGGGAGTATTATATTTGTGCTTAATTATTTTCCGCTAATATCTCTGACGCTAACATGGTTGGGATTAAGCCTCCGTTTGATGATGATGATGATCTATATAGGTATCTCGATCGCTTGCTGCATGTGAGGGTGCTCTCCTTGTAGTAGATGCTTCTCAGGTGATTTTTTTATTTTTCCTGTTTGAACGTTTTGCAAACAGTGATTCAATGTTAAGATTATATGGATTTTATTTTCTTAAAAAAGCTGGTTGGAAATTGAACCTAGATACATCTTCCAATATTTGGTTGACTTCATGTACTATTTTAAGCTGATAATAGTGCTGTTTCACCACTGCTATGTTTGCTGCCTCTATCATGTTGTAGGGAGTTGAAGCACAGACTTTAGCTAATGTTTATTTGGCATTGGAGAACAACCTTGAAATCATTCCAGTAAGTTGGCTATAATTCTTGTTATTTTAGTGACTTCTCAACTTGGTTGTCAGAAAATATTGTGTTTGTTATAGATGTATGAGTCTATTTCTCTAATAGGAGTATTTGCTTAACCAGTGAAAAATATCTGCTTCCCGCTGTGAGGCTACAATAGCTAGATCTCCTTGTTCTATTGTTTTCTCCAAATTGATAGTGTATCTCCATATACTTCGTGCTATTTTTTGCAAGGTTTTGCACAATAGATCCCCTTGCTGCTCCTATTGTTCGTGTGTGTGTGAAAAACTTCTCAGCTTGGTGATGTGAACAATTGATTTCTTTTGCACAATAGATTAGGGTGCGTCGCTTGTTGACCATTGTTGAGTTGATGTGCTTAAGCATAAAATTAAGATTTTTGTTACTCGATTTGTGTTTTGTTAGCCCTTTTTGCAAGGTTCTCAAGATTAAATTTGCTCGGTCATTCACCAACATACACATGAAGGGGCATATTGGATGCCTTCTTTTTTAACATGTTTTTCTATTGCCCAGTGTACATGTATAGCATAGTTGGATGTTATTCACATTAATAACAAGTGTCTAGATGATATGCTTTCTTTCATTGTAGGTTTTGAACAAGATAGACCTTCCAGGAGCTGAACCAGATCGTGTCATTAAGGAGGTCGAGGAGGTTGGTTGATGCAATGTTAATGAACCCTTGGCATTTCTAGGTTCATTTGTTTCTTGAAAGTGGCATCTTGTTTCACTAGAAGTGAATTAGTTTTCTTACAACAATAGCAACTGGCACAGATTCCAATACTTGGGGTCCACAACATGAATTCTCCGTATCTAATCTGCTTTGCCAGTAACAAGCTTATCTAGTAGTCTCAGAAAAGGTCCTTTTGAACCACGTTTGCTCATGTAAGTTTAGGTCTACCCTTACCTTGCTTAACCTTACCTAAAGCTAGCTTATCGTATCCAGCGTCAACACATCTAATGGGCTTGTTTGAATATGCCTAAACCATTTAAGTTGACTCTCGAGAATTTTATCCTCAAGTGGATCTACTCCCACCTAACCTCTAATGTTTAATTTCTTATTTTACACTCATGCATCAAAGCATTCGGATCTCTGGACAATCATCTTGGTTGTGTTGCTTTTCCTTTTTCTAACAAAATTTGTACCATATAACATGGCTAGTAGAGTGGTTGTCCTATAAAATTTCACATTCTGTTTTAATGAAAAATTCTTACCTAAACTCTCACACGACACTTCTCCACTTTGGCTAATTTGCATTGCTTTGATAGTTGGCATCTTGCTCAATACTTCCTTATGGACAATGGAGTCTACTCACTTAAAAGAGTTACATTGAGGAAGGTCTTGGTACTTAAGTGCAACTGTTCTCGGTTCTCTACTTTTATGCAAGCTAAACCTACGCTCCATGTACTCTATTTTAGCCCTACTTATTCCAAAGCCTTAAGATTCGAAGGCCTATCTACATTGCATTAAATACGATTTACAACATCTTTGGTGTCATCCACTAAAATAATCTTGTTTTTCAAAAAGCATGCACCAAAGAACTATCTATTGAAAGCTTTTAGTTAATTCATCCATCATCAAGGTGAAAAAGGTAAGGTCTTATAGCTAACCTTGCTGCAAACCTATAGTGATTTTTTCTTTTTGGGGTCAAACCCATGTAGTTTTAGTAGTCTTGAAAATCTCTTTTATTCTTATAGGTTGAGATGATAAATTATGTGCACGATCCATGCTCATAAAAGTTGTGATTCTTGCTTTATACAAATAAATAGAGAATTCATTCAGAGTGATAAAAAGATGATACAGTTTTGTCAAACAATAAATGCTCCCTCCGTCTCAATTTTTTTGAAATATTTGACTTTCGATATTTGGTTGACTTGGTTCCTTAGTAGAAATGTACGTAAATTTTTTTTGGGATGGAGGGAGTTTCAATTTAGTAATTCTGTTAGACTTGGAAAAGTGTCTTGCCGATCATATGATCCTTTCTTGTACCTTTAGAGGCATTCATTTCCTGAAGCACTGTTAGTCATCACTTTTAGGATTCTTATTACTGCCCATGGAACTAAATTAACCGTTCCTTTGTAGGTTATTGGGTTAGATTGTAGCAATGCAATATTATGTTCTGCGAAGGTTTGCCACTTCACCTAGCATTTATGCTTTATTTGATAATGTGGCATTCTGTGGTATTCACAAAAGGTTAGTAAAGTACTGACGTTTAGCATTTATGCTTTTTGGCATGTCAGGAGGGAATAGGTATAATGGAAATTTTAAACGCAATCATTCAAAGGATTCCGGCACCAAGTGATACTACAAGAAGTCCGCTGAGAGCACTTATTTTTGATAGGTACATCCGGCTGAGTAGTAGAGCACATTGATTTTTTCTTATTGCGTAGTTATCAATCTTTGACCATGTTTTAATCATTTGTCTATGATATAGTACTTGCTTAGGTTTCCTACTTCGTCTCAAGCCCTAGATGTTTCATCTTGGCCATTATATGGTGCCATAAGGAAGAATAATATGATTGGGATTATACTATGTCTTTGAGATTTTTGTAAGGAAGTATATGTATCTCTCAAAATATAATTCGATATTTTTTCTTTCTGGTAAATCAGTATTGTTGAAAAACGAAATCAATTCCTGAAAGCTTGATTTCTTGGCTGGTCAAAGCACGGGCGTTTTCATCCCGCATGGTTGAAACTGTGAAATCCCTCAAACTGTGAAACATCCTCTGCCCTAGTTTTTGGTTTGGGCTTCGAAGCTTGGATACTTTAAGTTGATATTTGAGCTTAGATTTGTTGGTGGCCTATTTGTTAAGCATTAGCCTGTTTTCACTGCCATTGCATATCTTTTTCGCATAATAAATGCAAATATATATCCTTATTTCGCACAAATTTTTTAGAGTGAGCATCAGAGTGCCTTTTGTCTTAATTTGCTAAAACTCCTTCGTAATTGCTTCCAGCTACTATGATCCATATCGCGGTGTAATTGTTTATTTTCGTGTGGTTGATGGGACTGTAAGGAAAGGTGACAGAGTGTATTTCATGGCAAGTGGGAAGGTAAGTGAAAAAAGTATTTAAGCTTCTCCTTTGTTTTTGTTTTGTGAATATTACATCGTGAGGTTCACAGAATCCACTATATCTGATTAATGAAGCAGGATTATTTTGCTGATGAGATTGGTGTTTTATCTCCCAGCCAGATGCAGGTGAATGAGTTGTATGCTGGGGAGGTAAAATTCTCATATATAAATTCCTGTGGAGAAGCCCATGTATTATGCTCACACACAAACATGCTTTATTTAGAACCTAGATTACAATATCTACAGTCTTATAAAATAAGACCTTTTCAGAATTCTTTGAGTGTAACAAGATGAAGTGATTTATAAGCTGGTTAAATTGGCTCACCTCAAATACTTGGGACATTTGCTGCCTGTTAACGTATTTGCTGAGTCCTAACTGTGGAGCTTTCTGTATCGTTTGATATGATCATATCTAGTTCTTCTTTCTGGTTCTTTTCTTTGCATTGTTTTGATGAGAGGAGGAATGAGAACACACTTCGATGGTAAATAAGAAAGTTAAGCAAGCTGTCTTACTTGTAAGGCTCTAAATGATCCCAATACATCGTGAATGTATTATAAAATTAGCAGACGGTGCTTTGATCATGACTTGTTGAGATTCGTCAAGCAAAGTGGCAATGTAGCTCAAAAGGCTCATGAGAAGTATGTTTGAATGGTTTAGTAGAGTTGCATGTAAAACATTAGTTGCACAGGTTGTGAACATTCATGGTTAAGGTTTCGCCATTCTGCTTTTATCATCTGTAAAAGGGTTGAGTCATGAGTGTCCTGGTTGCAAATGTTCCAGTTTGCATCTGACCTCTATGGAGGAAGATCATTACTTGGATTTGTTGTTTGATTGCACTTCAGCCCTTAATAGTATCTTCGCCACTTAGGTAGGATACCTTTCAGCATCAATCAGATCGGTAGCAGATGCCAGAGTGGGTGACACTATTACCCACCATGCCCGGAAAGCAGAAAAGTCACTACCAGGATATGCAGAATCCACCCCGATGGTGTTCTGTGGCCTATTTCCTGTTGACGCTGACCAGTTCTGATACTGTTTCTTTTTTATTTATTTTTTTAGTTCTTTAAGTGATGATACATGCTACACATATCTCATTTCTGAAGACAGTGCAGGTTTCCTGAGCTACGTGATGCGCTGGAAAAACTGCAACTTAATGACGCTTCATTGAAGGTATCGTGTTAGTTGGTATCTTTCACATGGTTAGATTAAAAGATTTAGTTCTTGCTGTTTGGTGCCGTCCATGTGACTGCATAAGTCAGACTAGCTATGTTTCCATCACTTAGTATCTGGTTATTTAAAAGGATAATGCAGGGTTTTTTCTTCTAGAAAATGATTGAATTTTAGCAGGAGCCTCTAAAACAATATATGCTTAAAAAAGAGATTTGTTCTGATGATCTCCGCATTGATAGCATGTCAAGAAAAAATAAAATAGTATTAAAAAAATTAATGAGGTAGAGAGGAAGGAACAGTGGAAGGTTTTAGGACTATGCCTTGTACTTCTTAATCATGATTCAAGACTGTTAGTAACATGGGTTGAAAAGGGCAAGCTAATTGTTTATGAAGGTAAATTGCTAATCACTATAATTTGGCTTAATAAAACCCTGATTCACCTTGTCACCCACCAATCAGTCAGTTGCTAGTGTCCATGATTTTCTAACGTGTTGCATGAATTTCTAACATTTATTACTTTTTACTCCCTCCGTCCCTTTTTAATAGTTACGTTTCTTTTCAGCATTTAATCTATTATTTTATTTCTTCAACATTTTAGTATACAAAGTTAAGTAACTTATATACATAAGATAAATCAATGTGTCTAGCTTCTAGAAATATTTTTCTCAAATACATTAGAGTAAAAAATTAAGTCAAACAAAAGTTCAAAAGTCAAACGTCACGATTAAATAGGGACGGAGGGAGTAAGATTTATCATCATACTACAAATATATGCATGGAATTTGCTATTTTATGTGCTGTCCGGTCTTCCAGATGTAATCCCCTCTTGATGAAGGTACTATGATGGAATCCCAAAATTGTCCTCATCATAGGTTTACTCCCATTTGCATGCAAAATGATCATTGAGACTCTCATGAGTAAAATGTTGCGAGAGTTACAAAATTTGTGTCTTGAAATCAACAAAAGCACCATGGAACAACCAAAACTTGATTATTACTCCTTATTAAATAGTAAAGCATCAAGTGGGTGCCAACCCATTTAAAGTAGTTATGTGTAAGAGGATGGCTCCATGATCAATGGCATTGTTCAGGTAATACTTTTTTTAATAGACACAGGATTCTTTATCTGAAATAACACATGTAACTGAGGGATAAAACGGTCAGCATATTACATGCCATTATGTTTTATTGGGGCATGTGAAAGGGGCGTTCGGGGATGGTCAGATCCATTGTTTTCTTTTGTATTTGTGCAATATGATAGATACAGAAGTATTTAATTAGACTTTCTTCCACTAACTGAATCATCATGTATGGACTTTGGTTTTCAAAATTTGGCAGTTTGAGCCTGAGACCTCAAGTGCCATGGGTTTTGGCTTTAGATGTGGATTTTTGGGTCTTCTCCACATGGAGATAATCCAGGTGCGAGTTCTTATTTTTCCCTATATTTTGACTGACCTTTTTATTCTGGGCATATTGTACTTGGTCAATCATTACTCTAACGCTCTTAGATTGTGCAAGAACTGCAAAAGATTGGTAATTTTCTTGACAGTTCTAATATAACAGGAAAGGCTGGAGAGAGAATACAGTCTGAACTTAATTACTACTGCTCCAAGTGTGGTGTACAGAGTCAACTGTGCTAATGGTGATACTGTAATTTTCTCTTAACCTGTAGCTCATTCTATTGCTTTTTGTTTTTCCTTTTTACTTGTTGATTTCAAGAATTTTTAAAAGGATCTCAGTATCACAAAGTAGTTTTATTTACTAAATGGTTAATGAGTTCATTTTTTCATTTGGGCAAATGAAGTGTATATATGAAATGATAAGAGCAGTATGAGTGACTTATTGCAAAGATGAGATTGTTATTGTATAAACTTGAAAGGAGCTCCGGAAACCATTCGAAGACAACTAGCAATCTCTGCTTTCCACACTTACCCGGAATTGTACAGCTCACCCTCAAAATACTCTATGAAAGATATGGTCTTTGTGTATAAGATGGGTGTTCTTTGTTTTATAGTTATAGACTGCATATTGTTGGCCTTTGTTGGTAATGATTGGTCTTTAATTAATAAATTTTCTACGTCTTTTAATGTTGATACTCCCTCCCCTTTTTTATTGAAATATTTGATTTTTTATGTCCAATTGACTTTAATTTATCTACATTATGTCTTTGTAGAAAAAAATTGAAAAAAATATGTTCATAAAGTAGACATATGAAAATAACATTTGTATACAAAAAATTCAAATTTATAGTTCTTAATGATAGAAAAATAAAATCACAGATTAAATGCCGAAAACTAAGTGTTTCAATCTTCAATAATAATTTTTCTGTGTCTTTTAAAGGTTGATACTTTTCCAAAATGTGCCTCTCTTGTCTAGAACCACCTCACCGAAAAAAAAGAAAAAGGAATTTAAGAGTTCGATTGATTTTTGAAATTAGTGGAGTCAGATGCTGGTTCTTGAAATTTCTCCATGTTTTTATTTCCTCAACAAGGACTAGCATTATCCATGTTAGAGTGACTTGAATGTGGTGTAAAGGATGTAGTAAACTTGTCAAATGTTTTCACTGGTGTTAGCTTTTGAAAGCAATGAGAACTATGTTTTAATTTCTTTTTCCCAAACTCTCAAGGGACTTTTGATAGGAATATGTTTGTACCTAATAGTTAGCTCACTACTTGGCTTAACCTACTTCATATTGAAGAAAGCAGAAGATTGGGTAGGTTTTCAGGAAATGATCATGAGTTTAAATCATCACAAAAGGAATGGGCGCCGTTCAATTTGTGGCATGCAGGAATGAAATTATTAATTGTTGGATTCTTTTCTTTCACTTTTTGTTTACTGATTACTTGTTTAGGTTTTTTATGATCTTTGCTACAAGGATATTGTTTTCACTTTTCTTATTATAGTGTTATTTTAATTAGTTGCACAACAGCATGGTATTAGTTACTAACTCATTTGCAAAAAGGATGTATGCTTTTCCTTTCCACCTTCAATGTTCTGGCTTTATGTTAAGTGGTTTTTGCTGTTTTGAATGCACTGGTATTAATATTTTCTATGATGTCAAAGTGATGTGCAAGCAGTTGCTAACAACTTTCTGATACTAGAATATGCTTCATACCGACTAATCACATTCAATAAGAACCTTTCTTTCTTAAGGTTGAATGTTCAAACCCTTCCTTGCTTCCTGAACCGGGTCATAGAACTTCAGTTGAGGAGCCGTTTGTCAAGGTTTTACTTGCTTTGATTTAATGCTTTTGACCACAGCAAGTTTCAGATGCAGTATAGGGCAATCTTGAACGCCTCTGTGAAATTGTTACTCTATATGTTGAAGTGATTTCTACAGATTGAGATGCTTACGCCAAAAGAGTTCATTGGCTCTCTGATGGAGTTCATTGGATCTCTAGAATGCTCGTACACACACGTATAGTAATCCATTGAATTTATTTAAATATTTTCACCTCAGATCACCTTGGTGTGTGCTTAGCCTCTGTGTGCTTTGATTCTTTGCAGCAGAGTGCACATAGCGCTTTTCATAACCCTGTTAACTGTTTATTGTATGTCACATGCAGCTGTTGGGAATTTTGTTGTTGTGTTCTTATTTCCATTTCTCATGTATGGCTTGAAAATGGGAGTAATATTGTTGCTTTCTCAGGTATATTTTGTTGCTTTCTCAATGATCTGGATTTTGAACAAAAGGGTCATATTGCTGGCTCCTAATATGGGGGCATTGCAATTTGGAAGCTACATAAAATCTGGTATTGCCTTCATTTCTCTTTAAAAAAAACTATGCCATTTTTTAAGTTTAACAGTGTTTGTGATTTTGTAAGGAGATTCGCAGTAATGGTGATGTTGATTATTTGCAATTTGTTTTCATTGAATGTAGTCTGCAATTTTTCTCTTAAATTTGGCTTGGTTTGGTGCAGGTGGATTTCTTCTTGGGAGGACACTGTCTGTCTTAATCACAATGACATTAGGAACTTCAATGGCTGCTCGTCAAGGTTCTATTGCAATGGCAGCACATCAGATATGCTTGCAAGTGTGGTTAGCTGTATCACTTCTTACAGATGCACTAGCTTCATCTGGCCAGGTACATATATATATATACATATATATATATATATATAGTTTCAGCTGCTGTGTTATTGTTAAAATACTTGAGGAAGTCTTGTTAACAATCAAATTGAACATTAAGATTGCAGCACAAATTGGTCAATTAAATATTATTCTCTACTTTTTTCTAACGACACTAATGTATAGCAAATGGTTGGTAGCTTTGGCTGTTCAATCCTTTCAAAGGTAAATGATGGAACTCTATGAATAGCTACGATAAGAAACTAGTTTGATTCCAAGAGTGAAGTTGTGCATGTTCTAGAGGATCTTGGCACCTAAAGAAATTAATTTCCAACTGATAAGAAGAAGAATTGCTAAGATTTACAGCTTAATAACGTTGAAATCAGTAGTCGTTCTTCCTTTTACTCGTGCTGCAAATAAGATGCTACTTGCTTGTGTCTTATTCCTGCAAGGCTTTAATTGCAAGTTCAATATCTAAAGGTGACTTCAAGAATGTGAAAGAGACTACTAACTTCGTGTTGAAGGTAATCACTTATGCTGCTGCTCCTCAATTTTTTTCTTCCAGAAAACAAAAAGAACATAAAATTTCGTCTCACTCATCTACTTCATATGAAGTATCATCATACTGAACACGATTCCTGGCCAAGTCAGGATGGCATGAAGTCATGTCAGCCATAGGATTTCTTAACTAGCATAATAAAGATCATGGAATAGTGATGAGTAGCATGACAATTGATTAAGTTGTGTTCCTTTACAAGGTTGACATTATAGAGAAACATGTGCAATATATAATATGACTTGTGTTGTGTCATATATTTGCGGAAGTAAATTTTAACTCATCCAAAATATAGGCGACAAAGTAGGATAGAGGCTTGTCGAATCCTTCTAGTAAAAGAGTTTTAAAGTACCATTACAATTCAACTGATAAAAGGAACGGTAATCATCCTTGATTCATCTCTTCCCATACTTCACAAGGTGCTTGATACAATTAATACTCCGTATTTGCTGTGTTCTTTTCACAAATCCAATATCTGATATCTTAAGATTTTCACCTTACGTCCATTTTTCTTCTCTATTTTCACATACATCCTTTTCTCGCTCCTAATATTAATAATCTTATATTACAGAAAAAGACACAATCTCTTTCCCCTTGTTAGTCATTAGATTTTACAGGAACATGCTTATGAAACTACTCAATCAGGGACAGCTTCCAATTGCTCCCCTTAAGGCGGAATTAATTTTTCTACTTGCATGGATATCTCCAATTGCTATGTTTTGTTTAAGCATTTAATGTATGTTTTTTTCTTAACATTTTAACAAAGTGAACTAATTGCAAATGATACAAGAATGTTTGTAGTTCCTGAATATATAGTTTCTACATTTTAACAACTTTTTATTTCTAGTATAATAACTTGAGTTAAATACAAGTTAGATGTCAAATGTGCTATCATTTTAAGGGTTGGAGGGAGTACTACATTGCTCTCTTACCTCATCTAGTCACCATTAATTGCTGGATATTCTGAGTTCCAGTGTTGTTTAGATTTTGTGCTGAATGGCTGTTGTGTTCACTTTTTTCCCCCAGATAGGTTTAATTGTTGGCATCTCCCTGGCTGCAATATTATTTGTAAGCTATAATTTCCTAGTCACCTTATTTACCCAAGATGCTGAAGTCTTGGAAATTGTGAGAACTGGAGTACTGGTGAGTTTTATATCAAATTCGTAACATTTCTTTTTCCAGATTTTGTTTGATTTTTCTGGATACACAGTAATTCAATGATGGTGCAGTTTGTAAGTGCGAGCCAACCTATCAATGCCTTGGCTTTTATCTTTGATGGTCTACACTATGGCGTTTCAGACTTCCCGTATGCAGCTTGTTCCATGGTTAGCTAAATATCTTAAAGAAAGTAGTATTCCTTGTTCAAGTGGTTGGAATGTTTTCTTACTTGGTGCCATTGATTTTAGATGCTGGTGGGGGTGCTATCGTCAGCATTTTTGTTATTTGCTCCAACGGTTCATGGTCTCTCTGGGGTTTGGATGGGCTTGACCCTTTTTATGGGGTTGCGAACAGTTGCAGGATTTGTGAGGTATGATTTACAATCGTATAGATGTAGTATCTACATCCCTTTGTAGGAGGGCTGTGTAACATGGGCATGTGGTTTAAATCTTTTCTTTTGGGTGACATTGTAGTGTTAAAATTAGCTGTCAATAAATAACTTTAAACAATTAATTAAGGGGGCGTTTGGTTCGTGAATTCTAAGAGCCCTTGAAATGTGAAAATATAGAAAATATTAATGATGGAGAATAAAAATGTACATTCTCACAATCTTTTGTTGGGTTCAAGGATTCTACTAATATGGATTGTACATGACCATTTTGTAACTTTTATAAAAGTTTATGGACTAATCGTGTAATTTTATAAGGACCATTTTGTAAAATTTACAAAAGTCCAGAGACTAAATGTGTAATTTTTAGGAACCATTTTGTAAATTTTTTAAAATTTCAGACACCAAAGGTGTATGAGTGACCATTTTGTGAATTTTTCAAAATTTCAAGGATTAAATGTGTCAATATATAAGTTTGAAGGTTTTGTTGTAATTTTTTAAACATAATAATTCTGTGGATTCTAAGAGTACATTACTTATAGCTAGTATTCTGAATTCAAGAATTTGTGAAGGATGAGAAATCTTAAGATTTTGAGAATGATGTATTATTATTTTTTAAAATGAACCAAACACATGATTCCATGGATTCATGAGATTTTGAAAATCCATATTTCTAAAATACTTAGAACCAAACACCTCCTAACATTATAAACTTTGTGCCAACAACCCCAGCATATTTGGGTTAAGGGCGTTAAGGCCCTATGTGGTGGTGGTGATGATGAGAGGTGTAATATATAAATCCTCAACTTTTATTGAGCTGCGCAGATCTGTACATGAAATAAATATCTTTTGCAGTTCCTGTGAAGGGATTCTTTGTTATCTGCTTTTGTGCCCCGCATTTTTTTGTTGTAGGTTCTTTCAATGAGTTGAGTTGTGTTTCCTTTCAGATTACTGTCAAAGAATGGACCATGGTGGTTTATGCACTCTGATATCGAGAAGGCTAAGGAGGTTAGCATTTGTCTTAAAACTAATGATTCGGTTTCCATGATCTTATCAATTCCTGTGTTGTCGACCTGGACATGTTCTCTTCTTCTGTCCCACAATCTGATAAGATCTGTGCATTAAAATGAATTAGTCAGAAACATGTGTTGCTGTAATCTACAAGTGTTTATAGTACTCCATCCTTTGGTGTCATCAGCTGGCTGCGTGAATTAATTTGGAAGAGCAGTTGATGGGATCATTGCGCTTCTGTTTTCCTAGGCAGCAGAAACTGGCATTTTTTGCTCAGCTGGTCACAACTCATGTGGTGTAGCTGGTCCGCCGCACACACCGTCAGTGCAAACAGGTGGTTCCAATTTCACTACACACTTAAACTTCGGTGAAAGGAAAACCTTACTTTGGTCATCTGATGAAAGGAAGATCCAGAGGCATTTTGCAGTATGGGAACGGGAGTCTTAGGACTGTTACGATGAGAGATGGACATGACTTTGTCGCCAAGTAGCTAGTATTTCTCATTGCTAGAATTGCGTTTGCATTTTATCGTACTCTACAAATAGTGATTAATATTGAAGTTGAGTATAGGAGTACTTTTTCCCATCTGGGATGGCATGGTTTTTGACAGACTGAATCTGAGCGAAACAGTTTAAACCAAATAGACTCGTAGTGAATTGCGTACGGAACAGAAGACTTGAAAGTTACAAGAGAAATATTATGGACAGTCAATCAATCCGAACATTTTTTTGAACAATCTCATTTAAAATTTATTATGTAATCTATTTTGTGAACTTATTTGATTTTAGATTTACCAAAATGAATACATGATAAATATTTAATGTGAGACTGCAAAGTAATGTACAAGTCGAGATCATATAAAAGAAGTATACAAGTGAAATGAGACACCAGATTTAGGACGGGGTGGTAATAAGCATATAAAAAAAGTAAACAAGACGCAAAAACTTCAAATTCATCAAAGTTCACACCTCAGAGTATTGATACACTGGTCAAAGTCCTAACGCTGTTAACTGTGATCCTTCTAAGCCACTACGCTTTAGTTTTGACTTCTCTTATTATCCCGAGCCGATGCACACTAAGAAAGTAAGAATACCTTACACAATGCAGTTTTCTCAGATCAGATTAGCACCAAGTACGGTTGGGATAATCCTGATCATAATCCGAGCCTCATCCACCAAATCTCATCCTGGTACAATCAATCAGTACATGAATTTACCAAATACTCGTAACAAAATTGAATCTCAAAAGCTTTCACTGATATCAGTCCTCCAGAACTGCAAAATATGTACCTAAAAGAATGAGAATTAAAGAGCAACTCATACCTCTCAGCGATTCTAGCTTGACACTTCAATATACAAGTTACTTGGTGAAGAAACTCGAAAACATGCATGATCCACATGGTATAGTCTGATCTGACCCCATCAGGATCAACTATAAACAAAGTAAACAAATGGTATAAGGCATTGCAAGTGATACAATAGAACCAGCTCCAAGTCTAGTTCCCAACAGGGTTATGGATCCAACAAAGGATTTTCGTGCTAATGGTTTGAAGATGATGCGGTAGGAGCACTGCTCCCCAATCCCATCTTCTGTCCCAAGAGGGCCAGCTGCTCAACAAACTCTGCCCCAGTCAAAATTTCTGTAGCTCCATATATAACATGCTTGACAGGCTGTTGACGCTGCCCAAGCTCTTGCAAGCTTCCATACTCTACATAGTTTCCACCACCAATCATGAAAACTATAGCTTCTTTAAATGGTGCTTTGAGATGGCTGCTGCTGGTTCCACCGCTTGACTTAGGAGCACGAGGATCAAACAGAAGGTAAGAATCAACTTCTGGATTTGGCCTCCCCTCCATCAGAGCTTCCACAGTCCTTGTTAATGCCAGCTGCCTATCACTAGACAAAAGGTTCTTGACACCTGCTGTGACTGCACTAATTGATTGTCCATAGAGTTTCTCAGCCCAGTCAACAATGTTACTTCGACTGGCAGAACTTGCTGAAGAAAATGAAACATTCAATGACTTGATCTTCTTCACATATTGGAAAGCACTGGTATCAACCTCGGACTCTCGAAGGGCTTGTTCAACTGCCTCAACTTCTGATTGATTAATGGTTTCTGAGCAAATAAGGTAAATTATGGCAAACCTTAGCTTATCAGCCTTGGTGCCTTTCCCTTTAAGTACACCTAGCAATTCACCCCGATCTAACCCTCCCCTAACCATCATATCATTCTCCTTCTTTGCATAGGCATCAAGAGATCTCTCTTTGATCTCACCTAAGAGCAGTGTTGCAATGTTTGTGTGCTTGTCAATTACTTGCTTCCTTTCTGTCAGCTCAGGTAAGGAGTTAACTGCATTCATCAAGTGCTTTGTGTTGCCAACCAAGTCTGTCCCATCAAACTCGGCACCACTAGTCCCACCAGTTCTTCTATTCACTTCTTCAGCATCCTTCTTATACCTGTTCAATTGAGTTTCAATTTCAACTGCAACCTCAGGAAATTCCAATGATCCATTTGCAGCCCAGAAAGGGTCTGAACTGTCCAGCTCAAATGACTTCCCACCTTGCACGCTTAACCTATTAAGCTTCATTCCAAGAATGTCATGTACAAGAGGGCGATACCTAAAATCATGTTGTATACCAACTGACAACTCAAAATTTCGATCAAATACGCACAGGATTGGACGTTGGAAAGAGGTGGCAGAATTTCCACCTTCAGTGAATAGATTGTTCTTTGCCAGCAGATGATCCCTTAATTTCTGATCCAGTGCTGAAGCTACCATCTCTGCTGGTCCTCCTCGTGGGCATCTTATAATTGGCACCACAGCAAGCGTGGCCAGCACACAGAAGAGTCCATTAACAAGTTTCTCAATGATCTCCTCAATCTCACGGTCCCCAGCGGATGGATCATTCAATTGAACATAGCTAGACTTTTGGGCCAAAGAGAACAAGCTATCCTCCAGGGTCACAAACTCCATATACTGATCATGGACCTTTGAAATCCGATGTATTGAGTCGGAACTCAGTGCACCCGCTGCAAGATCCTCTAAAAGACTCCTAGGAATGGACGAAGAGAAATTCAAGTGGAAGGTATCATATAATGACCGCGAAGCATCAGCAACAATTCTCTGAACGTTGGACTGATTGGGCTGAACAAAGTACACAGCAGGCACATCATGGACAGGTTTTCGGTCCTTATCAATCAGGAAGTAAAGAGTAACACCGTGTTTCCGCAGATCCTTAACATGGATCAAAGGTGAGAGCACGTTCTGGCAAAACTTATCGAATATCAGAATCTTATAGACTTCTTCATTGGCAGTACCAGTTGCGTTCACAGGTTGATTCAAGTTCAGCATTCGAACAATACATTCTGAAGCCAGGAAAAGTAGAGATCAATTAAACAACTAAAATTATACCTAACGTACAGATGCGGCTACATTTCGATTATCCCTAACAAAACGTACAGATTATTTTAGAGAAACAGAGGAATTCGGATTGATTAAACGCAAATTGATAGATCTAGGGTTTACCTGTTTGTTTCTGGCGGAGATTGAGAGCCATTGAAGACGAGAAACAGAAATCTCACCACTGTACTACTGCCTCTGTTCTCACACAGATCTCTTCCGAAAGAGAATGAGAAAATCAATTAGTACTTGGCCATAAATATAATGACGTGGTACTTAAATATCAATGTACTAAATGTAAACTTATGGGGTTAAATGGAAAAACCGTAGGACTTTAGGGTCTAAAGTGAGGTTCTCCTTCTATTCTATAAACGGATCAGAAATTCGCAATACGAGGAGGAAGAAGGCAAGTCTACCGTCTACGGCGGCGAACAGAAATGGCAGCGACGTCGTTTCTGCGAAACAGATACTGGATTCTCCGCCATGGAAAAAGCATTCCCAACGAAAGAGGTCTTATCGTCTCTTCTCTGGTCTGCTCTCTCTTTCTTCTTCATCTTGTATTCCTTTTTTTGGCTTGTTAGTTGCATTGCGTCTTATGGTAGTAGTAGTCTAACAAGTTCAATTGAGGAAAATGGTCTTAGGGCTTTATAAATTCATACGTTCATTCTTCCCTTAAAGACATCAGATATGATCTTTGGGTTCTGAAAGATGAGGATCTTCTGGTTTGCGCTTTTGAGATTGCCATGTTTCTTCTTGTGGTAGAGTTGTTGTTGTTGGGTTCTATTTATTTTGTTTTCTCCTGATGCTTCTCGTTTTCTTTCCCCAACGCATTTGCTGACAGATTCTTCTGTTTTGGACTGCAAACAGGAAAATGGGACTCGATCTGAATTCGAATTGGCGCCGGACGGAGTCACTCAGGTGGAGCTGGCTGCAAATTTGTTCTTAACAGTAGGTGTCCCCCATCCTTATGATGCTTTTGCGAAATTCTCAGTCTTCTCGGCAATAATGTTTTGTGATATACTGCAGAACCATGGTCTTAGCATTGCAATGATAAATGCTTCTGTCTAGAGGTGTTTTTTTTTTTTGTAGTGTGAGGGACTGGTTCAAGATCTAGTATTGACTCCCCTGGAACTCACTTTGCTGGTTTTTAACTTTTTATTAAGGGTGGTTACTTGAACAGTTATAAAGAAAAGAACTAGAGACCTTTTGATGGGGGGAAATTTCTGTAGCTATGCTCAATTTTGATGGTTCACAATTCACCTTTTCTGGATTAATGAGGTTTTTTTTTTTGGTATAGTAGTTCAAGGTACTTGTTATTGGATGTTTGTGAAACCCACTTGGTATACCAATGAGCAAGGAACTGTAGACTTAATTCAGACTCTGGTGGCAACTAATTGAGCTTATTAGAAAACTTGGATTGCCAGTGTTGCATATGCTGCTTAGTCTAGCTATAAACAGTCGTCTGTGTCCTCTCTCTAAAGGGTATATGTGTAGTAAGAAGCTTGAAAGGGGTACCCTTCTGCAGGAGCTAAAGGAAAATAGCATACCACTTGAAAGTGTACGGATCTGTTACTCTCCGTTTTCAAGAACAAGTCATACTGCAAAAGTTGCGGCATCCGTCCTGAACATTGCTTTTGAAGGTTCTCAGTGCAAGGTAAGCTCGTTTGTATCCTTCTACTAGTTGTACGGAATTTAGGAGAGGTGTTAAATGTTT
>JBBYHH010443626.1:0-11473 GCA_038382905.1 Daphne laureola
GACCCCTCATTTCCCCATTAGTAGCACCTTACAACATCACATCTCCATCGTTGCACCACCGTCCTTCTACCACTGTACCACCACATCATTCGTCATTGTACCGCCGCCTAATTAATCATTTTTTTATTAAATAAAAAGCTTTTGATTTATCGTGTACTTTGTGCCGCCTATCTAATATAGTAAGAAAATGGAACGCACGTAGAACCGCGATATAAAAATTACGTAAAAAATCAAATATGCTTTGGTTAAACAAAATATTTTTTATTAATTAGGCGGCAGTGCAGCAATAGAAGGGGCGGTGGTGTAACGACGGAGGGTGATGGTGCAATGACAGAGAGACGGTGTTGTAGGGTGCTAATGATGGGGGAGAGATAGGTCAAAATGTAGAAGTCTAAAGTTTATGGGTTAATCTGTCATGTTTAGAAATTTTAAGGTGAAAATAAAATATTAAGCCAAAGAATTTAACGAAATCAGTCAAACTATTTAACGGTAGTGGCAAATTTACCCAATTTTCCAAACATTGATGGCAGTTTGACCCCTCAAAAAATCTTAATGGCAAAATGTTATCAATCCCAAACATTAGTGGTAAAATGACCTATTTTCCCGTTTTAATAATTGTACTTTTGTAAATAGTTACATGTTTGTATTATATGTTTATATTATGGTCGTGTGAACAAGACAATATTATTCTTCCATTAAAACGATCATCAAATGAAGTAATTGCAGAATCTCCAGTTACTTCAAGTAGGTATGTCATTCATTCATAATTGAACATTATTGAAATAATATATTTACTATTATTGTAAAAAATACACTCCCTCCATCCCCAATTAATTTTACACTTCCTTTCTATTGTTTCAAGTTTCAATGTTTGACTCAAGTTTTAACAAAGATAAAAGCTTAGATGATACTTCAAATTATTATATGTATATAAATTATTTACTTTAAAATGTCTAAACATTAATAAATAAAATGCATAGATTAAATATTGTAAATCAACAATAAGGAATTGTAAAACTAATTGAGGACGTAATGAGTATATTCTATTAAATTTGCTACTTTAAAACTAATTGTCTTTGTATGTTTAGAAATGTATTGATTGAAGTGGTTGGAAGCTGTAGTGGTAGAGATGATCAAAATTGTGAGAATGTGTCGGATATTTGGAATTCAACAGTAGACGAAAGAGATTTTTACGTATTAGTTTTCTGTTAATTTAGTTTCATTTAACGCGTTTTGATATTCATATTGATGCATTTTTTTTATAGAGTTGAGCTTTGTCAACATCCAATCAAGACCGTGACAAGTACAGTTGATCATAAGACTGAAGAGTGATTATTTAGCGTGATACTTTATGTTGTGTGTGTATATATATACACACACATAGAGAAATATATTAATGTACGTTTTGGATTTACGTGTTTGTGTATTTTGCTTCACTTGTGCATTAATGCATGTGTCGTTTCGATTATAGTTTCATCACTAATAATAATAGGTAACTTAACGAGTTGTGGATAAAAAGTTTTTGAAACTATCTTATTAGCAACTATTAAAGTAAGTATTATTATTGCTCAATCGTCTCGAAATCCATTCCGAATGAGGGATACAAGCTAGTTATCTTTTACTACAAAACTCAAACAATATTCTACTCACTTTTTTTGAAGGATGATATAAGATCTTTTTATTGAAACAACCATAAAAATTTACATCTTAGACCCAAAATAGGATTTTATGTTTAATCTCCTAATAAAAAAAAACATACACTCTGAATATGAATTTTCTCTTTAGGTTTCTAACTTTTTAATTTCGAGAATGCGTTTAGTTTATAAATATTTTCTTAATCTTTCAAATTAATATTTTTCTTTCTTAAATTTCACAACAACTTTTTAAAATTTAATAATTTTTCTAAAAAGTTTAAATATTTTTAAAATCTAATAACTTTCATATCATATAATTAAAATGATCCGTAGCCAAGCATGGGTAAAGAAAACCTTGTTAGAAATAGTTCATAACTAGTTGAAAAGTTCAGTTATTTTTTGCTTTATTATCAGATAGTTTCTTAAATTATACTGACTCAATTACTTTAGTTCTTGAACTATAAAATGTGTCAATTCAGTCCCTCAACTATGCACTGTCAAGCACTTTACCCCTTTGGATGTATCAATGTTAGTTGACCTTAAAGAAAATATTTATTATGATCATAATTCTTTCTAATTTATGCCAAAAGTCCCTAAATCTATCAGATTTAACAAAAATATTGTGTCACTGGATTTTCTGGGTGGGTCGGCCGGATTGAACAGAGAAGTAGGGTTGTCCATTACAACTCCTTGAAGTTTTGAACTTAAACATTTGCAATAAAATATTTTAAATTCCTACAAATAGGTCACTCATATGTCAAAAAACTAATATCGTTAGAGTCTCAGTAAACAAGTTACCAAGTTAAAGGACTAAGATGCTTGAACTTACATAATTCAAGGAGTGACTTGACATATTTTATAATTCAATGACTAAAATACACGAATTAACATATTTCAGATGATTATTTGATAATAAAGCCTTTATTTTTTCAATTTTTTTCATCAACTAAAGTGTTTAAAAAAAAAAAAAAAAAAAAAAAAGCAAAGAAGCAAACGACAATGCAAACGCTCCAACGCCTAACTCCTCCCCTTTCCTGGCCCTGTCGATTAAATGCTTCAGTCACTTATCGTCCCACTCTTGATGATCTTCGATTTTCTGCCTCAACCTCGCCGCCATTAAGATAACAGTTCACCTTTTTGTCTCTTTTGTTTCTCACATCCAACTCGAGAATTCTCTGTACGTTTTAAGGTTTTTCAGCTGTTTGATTCTGTACAACAATACTAACTCTAGGGTTTTGTATTCTTTAGGGTTCGATCTCGGATGTATCAGTATTGTCTGGCCTTTTTTCCGTAATTTTTGTTTGATTGTTAAGTTTTATGATGAGTAAGGGTGGGTTGTTGGTTTGTGGTGTTAGGATTAGATTGTTAGATTAGGATTTGAATTGTATAATCTTTTGCGTGGTTGTAATAATGGATAATTCGCGGCGGACGTTCGATAGATCGAGAGAGCCGGGGTTGAAGAAGCCGCGGCTTGCGGAAGGATCCTGTGCTGGCCCTACCGGTCGCGGCTTTAATCACAGGCCGGTCGTCGGAGCTGCAACGGCAGCCGTAAGGTTTCGATCCAGCGATTCAGATGGCAGCGAGTTGAGAAGTAGCGGTGGTGGTTATGAACCGCTGCCGCTTCCACCGCATCAGTTGCACGAGGAGCTGCTTACGCAGTACAAGAGGGCTCTAGCGGAGCTTACATTCAATTCCAAACCCATTATCACTAGCTTGACTATTATAGCTGGAGAGAATCTGCAAGCTGCCAAGTCGATTTCCGCCATTGTCTGCGCGAACATTCATGAGGTGAAACCCAGTTCTAAAGCTTTGATTTTCTTAATTGAATTGCATGTGTCGCATTAGAGTGATGGGGAAGATTTGAGATCAGAGAATCGGAAGGATATAACTCAAATTGTAAGTATACATTGGGTTAATGAAATTACCAGCGGTTTTGGAGTAGCAAGTTGCTGTGTACCGTGGATTTGCCTTTTTGATATGTGATGAATGAGCGGTAACAACACCTATCTTAGAGTTGAGAAATGTATGACTCTGCTGGAAGCTTTTAGTACTGTCATTTGGGATTTCTTCCCAGCAAACGACTCTCCAAAGTTTGTATTACATCATTTCCTATTGGTGCACCGTGTCATGAATGCCCTTGGATTTCTACATAACTAGATGCATGCCCGTAGGTTGGAATTACTTCATTTCCTTTTTTTTTGGTATACAATGAATAAGTCAGATTCTTCTAGTATTCAAAGCATGGATATGATTCTCAGAAAAAGGATTGTGGCATTGTCGAAATGAATAACAAGTATGCTACTGCTGTTTAATTTTAATTTTCCTCCTTACTCATTTACAACCCATGTGCCAGTTAAATCACCTCAAGAGAACAAAATTACTTGCTATTGATGGTGGTATCTTATTTTCTTGAAGTAATATCACAAATCACAAATTACTCTTTTAGAAGTATTCCTGTCTTGCATTCATCATGTCAAAATTTTGATGCTGATTATTGTGGCAGGGGAGGCATGTCAGCATGTGTGTTTTATTATGTTTTGGTTTACTCAAAGAGTTAGCTGGTAATGTAGGTTCCTTAATGGAGGAGTACCCTGTAACAGTTGGGGAAGGGAACCGTATTGCATATAATATTGATCGATTCTTGCTTAATGTGGGGATTTTAGAGGAATGAATTATTTAATAATAGAATTGTGGATTGGGAGCTGGGATTCATTTGATTTTGTAAATGTTAGCTAGGAGACATAACTGGGTTGGGCATGTCCATTTATTACAAGGTTTTAAACCTTCATTCTCATGTGTGAACAACACATTTTCTTTGTATAGGACATCAGAGTTTCAGATGGCTTTTCTTTGATTTCCTCTTTGCCATGCGGTGAAATCACTTTTGTCCCTTTCATATGGATCCACGGAAGATGCTTTTATTTTTGTTTGGCTATTGTGGCTATTATTGTTGCATCTCATTATGAAAATTATTTTCAGGTTCCTAGCGATCAAAAGCTTCCCTCGCTTTACCTTCTGGACAGTATTGTGAAGAATATCGGTCGTGATTACATCAGATATTTTTCTGCTAGGCTACCTGAGGTCTGTATTTATCTTTTGTGCAGTGTTTTTTCTAAAACTACATCAGTATAGTTAATGTTCTAGAATGACTCATCATTTGTTGACCTATATGTACCTATATGTTATGATGTGTTTGAAGCGGTCATGGCTCTTTTCACATTTTTTTATTATTTGACATGCTCGGTGACAGTTATTTGTTTAAATTTTTTCCTGCATTTCAGATATTTTGCAAAGCGTACCGCCAAGTTGATCCTTCTGTCCAGTCAAGCATGAGACATCTGTTTGGCACGTGGAAAGGCGTTTTCCCTCCTCAAACACTTCAAATCATTCAAAAGGAACTTGCCTTCGCTTCTCTGGTGAATGGGTCCTCCTCTGGAACAACACGCAATGATATGCAGTCACCACGTCCACCACAGAGCATTCATGTAAATCCTGAGTATCTAGAGCGGCAACAACTTCAACAGTCAAGCAGGGTATTTTTTATACTTTTCATGATATTGTATATTTTTTCATTTAAGATCTGAAGCTGTTTGAGCTGTATTCTGAAGGAACATGGATCCTTGGGCATCTAGGTTTCAGTATACAGTATTCCTCAACTCAAACTTTTAAAACATACCATGCATTATGTCTTTTTGTGTGCACCATGTCTGGCTACTTCTGTTTGTGTTTGTGTCTCTGAATATCACTTGGACATTCCTTAGGCAAGCATCTTCTGCATGGGACTTTAGGTCTTTATTTGATGTCTCTGACCTTGACTTATCATCAAACGGCACCTTAATCCCAACTATGTTGGGGTTGGTGGCATGAAGTTTGTAGTGGAAATTAATTGTAAAAAATTGGTTGACACTATTACTCATGCAAAAGCATTGTGGCTTAGTCTCTGACCTTGACTCATACAATTATTTAATACATTGAACATCATGGGTGGTCAAGTATTACTTAATAAATAAACTAATTTTCTCAAATAAATGGAGTCGGTGTATGTAGTAGTTATCAATAAATTATTTGGCTATTGTGCTGCGTCTGATTGATATTTCCAAATGGTGCTTGATGCAGTCCAAAGTGATGGTTAATAAGACGATGGGAGGTATATCAAACTCAGAAGTGGATTCTGAAAGACTGGGAAGAGTTACCACTCTTAATTCTGGACAGCCTTGGGTGGATCCTTCTGTAAAGATGCGTGTATGTCTGCACTATTCTGACTGAAAGTGAAATTATTTACATCTTTAGTAGGCTAATGATTTTAAAATTTGCAGAGTGTTCAGCTCATTAGGGAGCCATCAAGTGAACCCTTTCCTGAGAAGGGTGCTGCCTATGGAGATTACGAGTATGCTTCTGTTGTTCCTTTGAATAGTAGCACTGCTTCTGTCAGAACTGGTGGGAGGATCAGTGTTCAGGGGCGTGATAGGCCTTTATATGCGGTTGGAGACATTGTTTCAGAGACAGTTTCTAGTCAGAGGAATGGCGTCAATGTGAAGCCTGGGTTTCCAAATTACTTGGCGTCTAAATCTAGTAGTATGGACGGTCGTCCTCCTACAGAAAAGACTGTTGTCAGCAAAAGCAACAACCTTTTGTTTAACAGCTGGAAGAACTCGGAGGAAGAGGAGTTCATGTGGGATACACATTCAAGAAGGCTGGACCATGATATACCTGGTATCTTGAATAGGTCTAAGAGAGACAGTTGGACTCCCGATGGTTCTGAAAACTTGGTATGTTAAAAAGCCTTTTTTAGATGTGTTCTTTTGGAAATAATTACAGAAGTTGTGGAGTTTCTATAAAAAGTTAAAGGAAAAAAGTAAGAGAAAAAGTTGGTTGAAATTGGTAAGAGTTCTACAAACTGATTTAGTTAATGAACGACGCCTTAGTTAGCGTTTAAAGCCTCTCTATTCTTAGTCTAGCACCAGCGGAGCAGGAGTTTTTTGGTTAATCAATACAGTGGTTACAATGCTGAAGCCGCGATAGATTCTTTTTCATGGTTCTTTCTTGAATGGCTTGTTCTTCTACTCCTATGTAGTAGTACCTGTGAATTTTATTAGCCAGTATGATAAGAAATGTTTGTTTAGAAGATAAATCACTATACCTGTGAAATTGAGTTGCTAATTGAATTGCAATAAATATGACTGTCTCGCTATTCTTTATTCAGGTGAATAAGGAAATTACTTGTTTCTTTTTGCAGTGTTGATTAGTTTCAGTTTAGTGAAAGGTTTTGCATTCTGTCTTTATTCTCTCATAGCAGGATTTCTCAAGTCACCTACATGATGAGATCCCTGATCTGGACTCGTTATCAAATGAACAGAAAGATCAAACTGCTTCTAAGATTCGGACAGAATCTGAGTGGTTATCAGGGTTACTGAAGAAGGATAGATCGACTCATTCTGGTGATTCAGCTTTTGTTTCAGTTAAGCTAGAGGGTTCTTCTGGTGCCCGTGGTGGCTTGCCTATAACATCAACTCCTCTAATAAAGGCCAGTACTCGCCCACAAATGGGTTCTTCCCGTATGCAATTGTCAGGCTCCCCAGTTTTGGCAAATGTAGCAGGGACCAGTGAAACATTGGGGCGGACCGGGCGGCAGCGTTTTCTGTCCCGTGAAGCTGTATCACCGTCGGGAGAGTCTCCTGTTCGCCAACGCTCGCCATCACCGCCGTTTCAACCACGTGATCCTCGTAAACAGTTACAGTATATGGTTGTGAGGGATAATCTACAAGTTGCTCGGCCTGATGCAAAGCCATTTCAACATTCTGGGCATCTGAACGCTGGGCCTAATAAACAGTATTCCTTTTCGCGTCCACTACAAGTGGAGAATCTTGAACCTGAAACTTCTGATCAAAACAAGAAGCTACTCCTGCTGGGTAAATCTGGTAAAGCACCATTCATGGAAGGAGACAAAGTATCAGACTGCTCAGCATCCCCTGCTGTTGAAATATCAGAACAGTCAAATACTAGTAGTTTATTGGCCGCTGTCATGCAAAGTGGGATTTTCTTTAATAGTATTGCCCCTAATACTGCACCTGGTCAAGAATTAGGTAAGGGGGGGAATTTACTGTCTCAATCGGGTAAGCTTACAGCAGTCTCACTTGCTCCGGCAGGGAAAAGTGTTGAATCTAATGCTTTATCAGATTTGACATCTCATGATTCAAAACTAGATACGTTGAACAAGTTGGAGGACAAAATTGAACAAACTCCACTAGTTGAAGGCTTGCCATGTTCATCTCAGGTTTGTGGTGTATCTGCTCAGGCTGCAAATGTGAAAAGTAAGGCTGTAAATCCACTTTCCAACCTGTTGAGCTCGTTAGTAGCCAAAGGTCTGATTTCAGCATCAAAAACTGAGTTCGAGTCCTCTGAACCTCATCAATTACCTGTTCAAAAACAGGACAAGGGCCCAGACAATTCAAGCAGTACCTCTCCACCTGATTCTTCAGTTCCTCTTTCTTCAGAGACGTCATCTGCTATTGATGAAGTGCCTTTGGGAGAATCGGCCGCTAAAAATTCAGCTGCCTCTGTAGATTCCAATAAAAAAGTGGTGGACAGCCTAATAGGATTAGAATTTAGGCCTGATGTAGTACGAGAATTTCATCCATCTGTTATCAGATCGTTATCAGATGACCTTCCACATCGGTGCAGCTTATGTGGCATTCGGCTTAAATTCAAGGAGCGGCTAGATCGACATTCAGAGTGGCATACAATGAAAAGCCCAGAGCAAAGTGGTGTGGGTGGTTTGTCAAGGAGATGGTATGTGAGATCAGGTGATTGGGTTTTAGGAAATTTTGGAGATTCAGGAGTTGAATCTTGTTCTGTTGGTGATGAGACTGAGGAGATTACTGAACAAATTGAGGTGGCGGTGACTGCAGATGAGAATCAATGTGCATGTATATTATGTGCTGAGCTTTTTGAAGACTACTTTGACCTGGAAAGAAATGAATGGGTGTTCAAGGGTGCAGTTTACTTCACAGTTAAGCCAACAGAAAGTGAGCTTGTAACTAGTGATACGGGTTCAGCCAATGGTCCTATAGTGCATGGGCATTGTTTATCAGAGAGTTCGCTTCTTGACTTGGGAGTGGCTGGTGCTGCTAAAACTGGTAATGCTTGGCAAATAATACTCCCCGTCCCATTCATGTTGGCTCTTTTACGTTTTTTGTTACCATCAAGATTGTCTTCTTTTGTTGTCTATATAACCTAACTTTCCAATATCAACCTTAAATGTCGTGGCTCTACAGCCGTATATGCTGTCAATGGTTTCTTAGGCTCTACACCTGGTGTTCAAGGCATAGGCAGGGGAAGAGACTTGGCTGGCCGCCAGTATATATGCTATCACCAGTCACCACCTTGATGCTAACATCCGGACAGAAAATTTGGAATAATAAAGAACAAGAGTAGAAATGAATGATGTTTAGTGGGACAATAAATATCAGGAAAAGACCGACATGAATGGGATGAAGGGTGTAGAGAGTATAAGACCTTTTATTTTGCTTGTGCGATTAGTTTGCTGCAGCCAAGCCATCGAACAAAGGGCAGTATTTAAGCACCACCTGAGCTATTTGTTTAAATGTTATGGGTTGGGTCTAAAATATTGTGCTATTGCATTCATATTCTGTGCATGCATCCTTTTCTCCCTGATTTGTTTCTTTTTTGGCCATTCCTGTGCAGAAAGTATGACCATGTAAGATGGAGATTGAATCTCGCAAGATGCAGGTGCCATGGTTGATGCTATCAGAAGAGATTATTCCAGGTTTACTTTTGATACTGTCATTGCCAAGGCACCTAAATCTCAATTTTGTAGCATTTCAGTGTACGATGATGAGGGTTTGCTTATCCATTAACATGTGCTGTGTTCTCCCAATCCATTCTCCAATCTGATCATATATAATTCTAAAATTAGATTTGCAGGTATTCGTTCACTGACATGATTTATCGATCATCATATGGTTGTTATTCAGCAGAAACGATTTAGTGCAAATTTCTCATTTTTTCTTTGCTGATAGATACTCACGCTCTTGCACTTTGGGATTGCAGTTTTAGCGTTCAGCCTGTTGCTTTTCTTTGACTACGCCTTTTGTAGACGCAAGACAGTGATTGATTTGCCTCATTCAGAGAAAGTCCTTCACCCTAGACCCAGATAATGATGAAATTAATACCAATAACGAACATAAAATCAGGATGCTTGAAAAGGACTATGTAGCCTGCGGGTGCTTATTTTCCGAGGTCCTGTAACGGGTTTATGATTATGGTAGTATGATTATGTTCATGTGATGTGCACAATTCAAACATACTGCAGGAGTAGATCTCAAGGGGAACGTGTTTTCATTTGGGTTATCGCATTTCGATTTTCCTTTCGATACATGGATTTGCTAGCCTGTCCATATCTAATTGTCTAATCTGTTCGGTAGAGAATTTATGAGTTGTTGAATTCGTGTTATAATAATTTGGCTTAAGATTAAAAAAAAAACCCACTGAATTAGGTTAAAAAATATAAATTTACTATCATTCTTTTGATTATTTCGTTAATTATAACAGTATTTTGTTAATAAATTATATTTTATGTCCTTATATTTTTCACATGGTATATTTAATGTCTAAATTTTTATTTATTAACAAAAATATCATTTCCTTCATTAAATACTACCGTTCTTGGATTACTCCTCTATCACTTCTTTCTCAAATTTGTTTCTTCCTCCTAAGAAACTCATTCCCTTAGGATTGTTGCCTCCCAAACAACCTAAAGAAGCCCTCTCTGCCATTGGAGACCCGGAAAATGGTGTAATTCATTTTCTAACCCGCTTTCCCGATCTAAAATAATCCATTCGAGGCTCTAATGGTTGCGCCATCATTGCTAGGAGCTACGTCGGCCGCCGTTGAGTTAATCCCCACCGTTTTCGGCTTTCCGCCACTGTCCAACGCCTGAATTTGTAGAACCCATTGGTAGGGGCGAAGCTGTTCATGGGCTAGGGGTGGTAGTGGCCACCCTGAAATTTTTTAAAATGTAAGGGTATATAGTATACATTTAAAATAATTAGGGATATTATTTGTTATTTAAAATTTAATCAATTAATTTCAACTCACTACTATTCCAACAATCCATCTCATTATCACTTTAAGTTTTACCCACTTCGACTTAAATTGGAAGATGCGCCTTAGCGTTTTGCCTGCCTCTCAGCGTCGCCAGTCTTGGCATCTCTCCCTCGATGATGCGATCCACCTGCCTCCTAGCCGTCGGCGGTCTAGTTTTATTCCGAGCACCGTGCGCCTCGCCCCCTGGTGCCGTCGATGTCTCGTTCTTCTGTGCCTGATGGAGATCCGGTTCGGGTTAGGGGGCTCTTTCTTCCCGTGGTGAATCTGAGGCGCTCTCAGGGAAGCTGTCGGGTGGCGGCGTCTCGTCCGGACCATGGCTCGCCTGGACGACGCCTCCCATTACGCCGTCATTTCTGTCCTGGCTCGCCGGCACTTCCGCTAGTGTTGGGGTGAATTTTAATTGGGAGGCCAGCTTGTCCGATTGTGTTTAAGCAAAGGGAGGTTCATGCCTCTCATTTTGGCGGGTGGATTTGTGGGTGATATGAACCTCCTATGGTGTTAGGAAGCTCACATAACCCGGACTAAAGGAGAAAGAATGGGTGAAGATAGATGTGGCACCAAACCGTGATGAACAAGCACCTTGGTGTGGTTTTGAAGCCGGGGTCGATGGGATGGACCTAGCACCTCCTCAAATGGTTGTTGAGGCAATACAGGTTTAGATCCTAGGCTCAAAGATGATGAACCTAGGGGCTGGATAGTGGAGGTAGAAGGAG
>JBBYHH010443737.1:0-11472 GCA_038382905.1 Daphne laureola
AATCCACCCCACTTAAGCTCACTTTAAAGCCCAAAAAGGTCCAAAAATCACCAGCCTTAGTGATTTAACAGAAATGGACTTTTTGTCCAATTTTTTGAAATGACCGTTTTACCCTCCAAAAATGATTTTCGACAAAATGATCTGGGATTCACAAAATGTCCCAAATTGCTTAAATCCCACGGAATAAGCTTCAAATAAATTCTCGGGTCATGAGAATTTTTCAGAAATTTATCCATTTCTTCAAATTGACCAATTTACCCTTCCGATGTCATTTTTTGTAAAATGGTTCGGTACTCGTATTTTAATCTGCTGAGGCGGAATAATTCGAAGATAAACCTAAATTCACTTCCTGGAACATGAGAAACTTCAGAAAACGTGACCGGAACGCTTGAAAAATAAAATCCCGGTAATTAAGAATTTTTCCCCTCGACAATTTTCTCAGATTTTCACCATTTTTCCGGTGGTGACTGTAACATTTATTACTATTAATCAACCAACACCTTAATCTTTTTCTAAATGTGCAATTTGACCCTATTTCCAAAATAGTGACCAACTTACTAAAATATTACCAAATTGCTCCCTTAACCTTAATTTAGCTCACTTTCACCAACTTTTATCACTTAGCATCAACTAACACCAAACCCTTTATACTCACTCATCAATTCGGCCAACTAGTGAAAATCAACCAAAAGATCTTGTTCAAACTCAATCAATTTATTTAGGAGTTCAAAACATCAATATTCCAACATACATCCATACTTTATCAAAGAATGTCCACATGACTCTGCAACTTTTACTTTCAACCAAACTAGGTAAACATACCTAGAGACTTTCCTTTAATCAACTAATCAATAATTTGAAACCTCAAAACCAATTCTAAAGCAACTCCAATCCATACTTCAACAAAGAACAACAACTTCATTTTCAACCATTAAATTCGGCCAAAGTGAAGAATTAAGGGAAAATACACCAATCATCCTCTTTTCACTTTAACAACTCAATTTCAACCTTAATTCAACATAATTCCAAAATTTATCAAAGAACACCTATTTAATCCTTCCACATGTGAAAATCGGCCAAACATGGAAATCACGCAACAAAGTTTTCTCCAAACTTCCAACAACATTTTATGAGTTTACTAAGAACACTAATCCATCATCAATTTCACAATTCATGATTGAATACTAATCTCTCCATAATCCCCTTAATTTTGGCCCATTTACAAAAGTACACTAGGGGAGCTTTCTTCAAACTTTTTAATAACAATTTAGGAGCTCCATAGCATCACTAAATCATCACAAAACAACACTTTAACAAAGAACATCAACTAATGTTCATCATCATCAAAATCGGCCATGACCTCATTTTACCAACCATGATGATTCAAGCTTAACTTCAAGCATTAAATGTGTTCATAATCATCCTAATTACACTTTAGAAACACTCATTCAAGTTAACCCCAAACTTTCTCATGAACACATAAACCCTAACCTCTCTAATTTCAGCCAACAAGATGAATCATGGTAGAGAAGCTTAATAGCACTTCAAAATACTTCAAATTCATGCTTACCTTACAAAAATCTTGAAGAAAATTGATGGAGAAACTTTCCCAAAATTACTCCATAATTTTGGCCCTAAATAGAGAGAAGAGATGAGCTTGATTCAACTTCCAAACTTAGTTTCTTCATGAATCTTTCATGAAAATGAGCTCACCTTGTTAATCCTTGAAGATTTCTTGAAGATATGATGAAGATTTGAATGAAATGAAGTAAGAACACTAGGTAGAAGAGGGAGCCAAAAATGGCAGCTAGGTGAGAGAGAAGAGGGAAGATGTGTTTTTGTTAAATGAATTCTTAACTCTATTTCTTACTAATATTACCTTTATTTGTTACTACCTCACTAATTCTCTTCATTTTTATTTACCAACCATAAACCAAATACCCCTTTTAACTCCATTAAATAATAACCACCACATAACATTTCCATAATATACTAATTCTTACCACAATTAAGTGAAAAGTGTCCTCTACTTTCAGATTTTAATAATACTTACCCATACTTCATGATATATACAAAATATCATATCTTAACATATTATCCAAATAACTCCTCTCATTTTTGGCTCCACTTTCACATCCAATTTAATGTCCATTTTCCTCCAATTTTCCAAAATAACCATTTTACCCCCGAAACTAAAATTTGGAAAAATAGCTCGGGACTCACGTACCAATACCAAAATGTGAAATCTCACAGAAATGAACCTCTAAAAGATTCCCAGGACATGGGAACTAACAAAAATCATGTCCCATACATTTTAAAATAAAGTCCCGCTGATTGTAGAATTTGACCTTCGGTCTAACTATATCAGAAAGTTACCATCCGCTCAGGGTGACTGTAACAAGTTCTGTGAATATAATTTCCGGAATGATAGTAACAACTATCACCTTTAATATCTGCAACAGATTAGGTTCAGTAAAAGAATCTGTAGGCAATGCAAATGTCAGAGTTGTGTCTGAAGCATAATAAGACCCCATTATCTTATGTTTAGTGGCCCTCTATACATTTTGATCTGGCGTCAGGTGATCATCTAGAACTATTTTCCTAGTTTCCTGGCCTTCGCCTGGTCCCCTGTTCATAATGCATTGAGTTCAGGTGATCGCCTGCCTCTGTGCATTGGCTCACCCAGTCTTCATCTAACTTCAAAATTAGCACAAACTTGGCCCGACCTTTCAAGGATATTCAAGCTTGGTTCTAGTGTGTGTCTTGGGACCTTAGGTTCACATCATATAGTCATGCCAAGAGTTCTCATAAGTGCATAAAGAAACAAGATTTAGATAAGATCTATGCATCAATTTTCTGCGAGTAAGGACAGGGTGTCAACGATCCTTGCGTACTGCATCAGGAATGTCACCCAAGATCTTTGTTATACGTCATTCAATATGGTAGTATGATGTTTCTTAGATATTCCAATCTACCAAGAAAGAGATGTCAGTCTGATCCAGCACATTCCGCAACAACTGGCCCGAAGCAAGGAAACTTATACACAGACATGCAGGCGTAGAGTCACTGAGTATCCCTTGGATATATCTTGAAGGACAAAATGATCTAGTGAAGCGCGTTGACATTCCATATCAACTTCAAGAGATCAGAATAAGTGCAGGACTATGACAAAGATCAGTTAGACTTTCAAGATCAGTTTGGTTGATGTTAGTGAGTACCAGCTAGTTTTAGGGCTCGGTACTGTCTATGATTTTTGATTTGAAATACCGGCAGTTGACTCAGGGCATAAAAAGATACATCCTGAGGTCGGGATGCCACTGATAGGCTTAGGATGGTAGTCTAAACTATCACTCCCACCGAATAGCCGTAGACGGTGGTTCAAGTATATTTGGTTAGTGAGAGAGTTGGTCGGCGGAAGGCACCGTTAGGTCAGTTTGTTAGATTTATGTTCAGGAGTGATGGTTATAAGAACATTTGGGAATGTGAACCTCAGTCCATGTTCAATTGTGTCAATTTTCTGCAGATTCTATGGCATGATAGTTGTCATCTGTCTCTACTCTCATGTGGGAGATTGGAGTTCATGTCTACAGCATTAAGTCTGCATCATATTTTCATAATTGTGTGACATATCGAGTGTCAACAGTTTCTATCATGTAAGACTGAAGATGTGGTTACACCTAGCTGTGTTCCACTAAATACCTTATCGTTTGGACATCCTGTTCTGTTCTATACACCATCAAGGTATTATGATTCAGTTTTAAGGTATTTCTGGATAGATAATTATATATATTTATGAATGTGCTTATCATGCGAGAGCTTAGAGTTTAACCCCCTTGTGATACTTGGTATTACGAGCATTATCAGAGTTGAGTTCTGGTCAGTGCTCTAAGAGTTAGTGTTCAGATATGTTTGCGAGTTGAAAAATCACGTTATCATCAGGTTGAACCACCCTTAATTGGTTGGCGCCAGTGCTGTGGAAGTGCACTATTAAGTTGAAGACTTGTGATCCGTAATCTGTTTAGGGAGAGAATGTGTTAGTGGTTTACTTCAACACGGATTTACTTTCATTCTGATATCCATACCTTATGTCAATTATTCGAGGATCAGGGTCTTGGACCCTGTCTAAGAGCGAGTTTGAGAAGTCATGTCAATGACATCCAACTTGTTTGTGAAGTGGAAAATGAACAATAAAGTTAGTTTCTGGTGGAGATTCCCACCACCGAGGAAGCTGGGGTTATAAGGTTGGTTTATTTACAACCTTCCTGTTCAAAATTTGAGAGTTAGTGTTTTAGAGTACGCAATCAGGGAGTACAACTTCACAGCTTATCTTAGGAAGGGTAAGCTGTACGGGGTTAAGTCTGGTTAAATTTGTGTGGGAGAATGAGAGTTCTTCTTCTGGTAGCTTTTGGTTACCACCGAGGAAGTGGTATCGCGGTAGGCTACTTCAGCTTCCTTTTGTATTGGGTCGGCTCATATATATGTTCCGATTTGGGGTGAGGCTGTGACGCTCCATCCCGGAGTTCTATTTTGTGACAATTCTGCCCCAACAATCTGTTGTGTATCGGTTCCATTCCATGATATGCCAATAATGTATTCTGATTCTGTCCGATATCTGGGTCTGTTGTGACATCGGCATGGTGCTATATTTGTGGACCCCTCAGTTTTAACCTCATGATGCTTCGACGATGTGCGTTAATCTTGGTCAAATGGGCATTTACCCAAATGAGTTAGAGAATTGACAAACCGCAGACACGTCACATTTAGGGAGTGGCATCACACATATTTATGGTTTGGTACAACGATCACAATCACTCCTGCACCAGATGAATTAAAAAAAAGGGAAATTTCATAATTCACATTCTGTATATAAAATACGTCAGTTTGGTGACATTCTGCATGTATAAGTTAGGATCAGAGATCATTGAGGCAACCTGATAGTGATTCGCACGTAACACCTTTCAAGACAAGTTCAGTATGTTCGATTCTCTGACACTTCAAGAATCAGAGTCTGAAGATACCTGGTGTGTTGTGGTACGTATTATCATGTGGGACCACATGGGAGTTTGTACTCCATTCTGTTTATCCGTGGTCCACATTGTATGACCTTTTAGGGGCATCTGCGGCTCATGACTCATTACATCCACACCTCTTTATCAGATTGATCTGTTCTAAGGGAACATTGTGCGCCCATAACCCATAGGGTTTAAGATTTAGGCAATCCTGTTCGGTATTTTTGTACTAAGATCTTCACGACTGTAATTCAGTTGTTTGGTCATTTTAGCTCCACTATTTTGATGTTCCACCATTCTGACTATCTGGGAGTTTGTAGTGGCACACAGTCACTTTGTGACTATGTTCAGGTCATCTGTGATTTGAGGTCTGGTTACCTTCGATCCATTCAATTCTTTGATACACTCGCAAGATGTTCTGTTCTGAATCATACTAGTCAATTGTCCTGATGACAGTTCAGGTTTGAGATCTGTGACAGGATATATTTTAGTATTGTGTCAATTAGAGGTATGAACTATTTTAGTATCAGTATGGTTTTTTGGTTATGCCTAAGGTATCTGACATGTTCTGCATTAGTAAGTTCGAGGAGAACAACTGAGACTTAATTTTGACCAATTGGAAGTGGTTATTCGCAGCACCGAACCTCATCACAATGAGGTACTACTGGCTCTTCCATTTTATGAATTAGTCCAAGATTTTTGCTAACAGTCAGTTTCCTAGAAAAATACTCAAAAATTGTTTTGTTCTTCTTAACTTGTGGTTTGAGCCTCGACAAGGATGTTCAGAGGCATCTCTGATGTTAAGGATACTCTTGGAGGACCAAGAGTCCTAAGGGGGGGAGGATGTTACAGTCCACCATAGGACATTGGTAATATTTTTTGAATACTTTATTCGGGGGTCAGATTCTGTACTACCGTGACTTCGTCTGGAATGTACAGGAAACATTTTCTGTTAAGTATAATGTTCCAGGACTTCATTTGAGGTTCATTTCCATGGGATTTCACATTTTGGATTCAGTACGTGAATCATGGGCCATCTTTGCAAAATTCACTTTGGAAGGTAAAATGGTTATTTAAAAAAATTGACAAAATTGGAATTATGTTAGAATTAAGTGCCACCATTTTTAAGGGGAATAAGGAAGAATTACTTTATGGTTTGTGATTGGAATTAAAATAAAGAAGAGAAAGTATTATTATAAGGGTAAGTGGAAGACACTTGTCATTAAAGTGGTGAAGTTATCATATTATAATATTAACATGTGATGGAATTATTTGTGGTATGAAATAATTGTGGAGGGATAAGGAGATATTATTAGTATGATTGGAAATAAAATAAAAAGGAAGATACTATTAGTAAGGATAAAAAATAGAAAAGAGAAAGGAAAGAAGAAAGAACAAAATGTGTTCTTCTTTCTTCTTCCTCCACCATGGCCGAACCTTCAAGCTCTTCATCGGCAAAATGGTGCTTCATCAGGTCCTTCCTTTTTTCTTGAGGTAAGACTTGATTCATGGCTATTTTATTGAGATAACAAGCTTTCATTCATGGATTCTTCCTTTCTTGGCCAAGTTTGAGCTTTATGATGAACTTGGATTTTGAGCTCCTTATTGGATCTTGAAATTGGCATGAAGTTGAGATTCCAAAATATTGTATGGATGCTTAGAAACACTTTTTATTCTTGGGTCTTCATCATTTCTTCCTCCTCTTGCTTGGTCAATTATGACATGTGATGAGCTATGGTTTTTTGTGTTTTCTTGATTGATGAAGATGAGGTGAAATTGTGATTCCAAAATGCTATGAGGATGATTAGTGGCTAAATTCTTTCTTGGATTCATCTTGAAACTCCCTCCTTTGTTTGTTCTTCAAATGGCCGAATTGTTGGGGGGGAATTTTTAAAGAATGTGTTCTTTGATGAATTGTGAATTTGTTTTGAATTGGTGATGAAATTGAACTTCTAAATTGATGGGAGGATGATTGGATCACTCTCTTTTGAAAGTTCATGTTTGGCCGAATTTATGGGTGATGGTTCAAGATTGGTATTCTTTGTTGAATTATGGATTATAAGTGGAATGGAGTTGAATTTGAACTCCTAAGTTGTGGTATGGATTTTTGACAACATTTATCTTGGTTAGCCTTCTGTTCTTCACTTGGCCGAATCTGTGAGTTATGAGTTGAAGTTGGTGTTCTTCGAAGAATGGTGGATTTGAATTGAGAAAGGAATGATATGTGTGCTTCTTTATGTTAAGTGGATTTTGGTAACATTTCAATTGATTGGTCTCATTTGCATATGTTGGCCAAAATTATGTGTGAAGTTAAAATTTGGTGTTGGATGATGGTTGATAATTTTTTAGATGGAATTTGAGCTTCTGAATTGTTATTAGTATCGTTGGTAGTAATTTGCATGGTTGGTCTCTTATTTTCATGTTTTGGCCGATTTGATGAAGCTTGTGTTTAAAGCTTCTTTTGAGTTGGATGTTGATCAAGGGATTAAGAATTGCATTCCTTGTTATTCTGTGGTTGTTCATCTGTATTTTATGTGTTTGGGCATCATGGAAATTTAGCCGGAATGCTGCTGGATTTTTGGTTGGAAATGTGGTTGCTCGGGTTGGTACATGAAATGTGAAACTTCTCAGGTAAGGGTTCAACTCTCTTAAATATGCTTTCCGGGTTTCTTTCTATGTATATTGAGTTAGTTGAAGCTATTCCCCAGGGCCAGTTATATGTTACGGTTAATGGTGTGCAGGTTTCTATGATTCTGGTATTCTGTGATCACTTGGTGATCAATTATGAGAATCTGATGTGTTTCTGGTATTCGCTGATCACTTTATGATCAATTCTATAATTACAACAGTTTTGGAGAACGTAGGCCCCACGCTGGTACCATGCATTTGTTCTGATTCTGAACCCTATTTGTATGGCTTCTTTTACACCCACCATTGGAAAGCGATCATCTTCCAGTGTATTACGGCCGGTGGACAAGCCATTACATCCATTGAAGATTGAGGTAAATGATTAAGGTACATGGGTGATTGTTAATCTTCGGGTTTGAGTTATATTTAAGGTACTATTCATTGCATGCTATTGGGAGGGTAAATAAAATGAGTTGTTGGATAATCTTGTTTGAGTGTCATGGTTAAGAGTTCGTAGGGAGAAATAGGGTTTTTTTTTCCTGGTTTCTAGTGGTTTAGGCGAGCCATGGGTGACTTGCGCCCAAAGGTGGGTGACCGCCTGAAATTTGAAAATGAGAAGTGAAAATGAACAGGGCCTTGAGCGAGCCACGGGTGACTCGCCATACAAGGCGGAGGATCGCTGGAGCTTGAAAATAAAAAGTGACAGGGCTGTAGGCGAACCGCGGGCGATGCCACGCAAAAGGTGGGCTATCACCTGTGCAGAAAAACATGCAGGCCAGGGGTGTGAGTGACTGGCGGGTGACTCGATGTAGGTCATGGGCGATCGGCCGACACCCCTGGGCACAAAATCTATCAAGTTTAAAGGCCCAAAAATAGAGAGAGAAACCATTTGCTCTTCCTCCTTCCGCAAAAGTTATGGTTTTTGAAGGTCCAAACGCAATAATTTCACCATTCTTCACCATTTTTGAAGGGGAAAATCTTGATTAGTGTTAGAATCATCGAGGTACGATGATTTCGAACTTGTATTTTCTGATTCAAGCTTTGTTTAGAGATTTTGGGAAATCGCAAATTTGAATCCGGATTTGATTCTTAAAGAGAAGCTTGTTTTGTCGTACTAAAGTGTTAAGGGGTTGTTTATGATGTAGAAATAAGTTCTACTTCATGAATTAAGTATGAATTTATTGAAATTCGAATTCTATGGTTTATGAGCAGTGATGCACGAAATTTTAGAGCACTATTGAATGGAGCTCAAATTAGTGTTATTCGGTGTATTTGGAGCAACATTAATACTTGGAATAATGTCCAAATGTTTCTATATCATGGACCTAAGGCAAAGTTCATAGAAATTGGCGGAGAGATGAAGTGTCGTACTTTGTTGAATTGTTTATTCAATTATCCTTATATGATGATTCTAAGCAACTTTAATACATGGAGTGATTTGCAAATCATAACGTAAGATTGAGATTTGGATTGAATTCAAAGTTGGGTAGTTTTGAGAAATGATGCATAGTGATGGGAAAGTGTAATATTTATGCGTGAATGGTCTTAGTATGGATAAATGAGCATGCATGTGAAGTTATAGGGAATTGTTTTAAGGTTTGATCAGTTTTGGAATAATGCGCTCAAATAGATAATATTGGTTAAACTTGATATGAGTTAAGGAAAGTGGAATGTTTAGTTATGGGTATTCTTGAGTTATGTTAATATGCATATCAATGGAATTGTACGGTGATTGGTTGAGAATTGGTCGTTTCAAGATTTACGGCCAAAATGTTTAATTGAGGAAAGTTAAGGTTTAGCGAAGAGAATTGTTTGTTAATGTTGGGAAAATGTTTAGAATCTGGGTTTCTGGTTTCCTGGTTAATAAGCTTCGGCTAAATTGTCTGTGATTGTAGAAAAATAGAGGAAGTACTGCAGAAATTCTGGCAGGAAAGTTGGGTTTTCTTTGAGTTGCTGCTAGTGAGAAAGTGCTTATAAGGTACGGGTTCAACCTTCATAAATGCGTATTAAGGTAATGCTTAGTGCTATTTAGGTTAGTTGAGATCAGTCTTAGACCAGTGGTGGGGTCTCTGACTAGTTCCATGGTAAGGTTAGGGGCGTGCAGGTTTTATGCACGCGAAGTTGCTCGAGAAGCGACAAGTAAGAAGTTAGTTGGTTTAGCGATCGTATAATGATCAGTTCCGGGATCATTGAATGATCCAGTTATAGATCTTACTTTAGTTGCTTCCTTTGTTTATTGGTACTTGACTTGCCAATCACCGGTGTGATGCTTTGAGCCACCGTGTGCTATGGTTGTTATTCCGATGAAGACTGGTGTGATACTTTAAGCCACCATAGACCGGTTGATGCTTTGATCCGCTAGGGGTTACTATTCTACCATTCACCGGTGTGATGCTTTGAGCCACCGTGTGCTATGGTTATTATTCCGATGAAGACTGGTCTGATGTTTTGAGCCGCCAGAGACTGGTGTGATGCTTTGAGCCGCCGGGGGTTACTATTCCAAGATTCACCAGTGTGATGCTTTGAGCCGCCGTGTGACATGGTTACTACTTCAATATTAAACTGGTGTGATGCTTTGAGCCACCAGAAACCGGTGTGATGCTCTGAGCCACTGGGAGTTACTATCCAGAGTCTTAATCTGTGCATATTATTTTATTGCATATCATCTTATAGCATGAACTGTTCATAGCATGCTAACATCTTATTGCAGTGAAATGTTTTTAACAAAACCCTTACCCTTGCCTCCACCCTTACTGAGCTCCTTTTGAGGACTCACCCTTTATTGTTACCCTCTTTTTCAGGACTTGCTGATCCACCACCGGCGGAGTAGCTCTGTGCCGTGGTTGGAGTTTTTGTGCCTTACAGGTACTTGTGTTTTGTTAAAGCATTTGCTACTTTTGCTGTAGTTTGGCGAGGTAGTTTAGCTATAGCAGATATTTGATATATGAGCAGTGTTTCATGTGTAATTTATGACTAATGGTATTTTCTTCTCTGGTTATGTTCAGCAGTAGCAATACCCAGTAGAGGGCATCAAAGTCTAGTAGACTCGACCCTGTTAGACTACTAGGTATTCCATCGTGGCAGTTTTAGGCTCTGTAGTTGTAAATGGCTTGTGCATGTATAGGTAGAAAGCATCAGGATTATTGTATAATTTTGTTTCTTTAAGATATTTCTAAGTTATGTATGATGCATGCTTGTGCGATATTCTTATGGTTGCAGCCATTTTTGAAACGTGGGATTTGAGGGCATGTTTGGAATGCCTTAAGGTTGCGCGTTATTAATTTGAGAAAAAAATTTAACAAGCTGGGTTTTGTTTCAAAATGGGTCCGCTTTTCTGAGGTGACCTGCGTTAGGTTAATTAAGTAGAGATTAGATGTGACACCAGTTCCCACTGCCCCCACTCCCCATCGGCGCGTGCACCTCCATTCGGACCCGACCGGGGGCTGTGGTAACAGCATTCGGGATATGTATGAGAATGATGTTGATTTTGGTGCAATTTATGTTGAATGCTTATCCCATGTGCATGATTCCTACCACCTATTTGATGCCTACTTGTTTAAGTCCAAAAGGTTGTGTGTGTCGAATTGTTCAATGAGAGGAGTGATCATCCAAGAAGGTCATGGTGGCGGTTTGATGGGCCACTTTAGAGTACAAAAGACCTATGAGGAGGTGAAGAGTAACTTCCATTGTGTTACACCCACCCCAGAATTATATTATCTTCCGATATATTTTCCCGGTGGTCGGTTTGAAATTTTGTTAGAACCTTGGAATATTTTGTATATGAGATGCTGATAATGAAATGAATGTTCTGAGGGGTTATTTGAGGTCCATTGAA
>JBBYHH010443848.1:0-11469 GCA_038382905.1 Daphne laureola
AGATTTTTCTTCATGCGTATTAGGCTAGTTAAGGGCTAGTACTCGGGTCGAGGGTGGGGCCCAGTGACTCCCGGGGCAAGTCACATGGTAGGGTAACGGTACCCAGGACTTTTATCATATCGGATTATCATATTGGTGACCAACAACGGATCAATTCTCTGCGTTATTTGGATATAGCCACTTTGTGGCTACAATAGTTTTTATGGGCCGTATACCCCTCGCTGGTACCATGCGAATTCTGACCCTTCTGTTCCATGAGCCTAATAAGCCACTATGGGTGCTGTCGTTCTGGGATTATCTTTTATACTAGAGGTCGGGGACTAGCCATACGGGATTGATCCAAATATCTTTTATACTGGAGGTCGGGGACCATCCATACGGGACTGATCCAAATATGTCAGATGGGACTTCTGATTATTGCATATCATATCATCTGCATTTCATATTCTTGAAATATCTAGGATTGTATATCTGCTAGTCCACTGCATACTAACCCTTTTCTGCAGACAAAATATTTTAAAAATTTTATCCATTATCTGTGCCTACCCCCTTACAGAGTACCTCTTGAGGACTCACCCCCAATAAACTTATACTTTTCACGAGCATCTGGTTGCCGATCGCAGATTAGTTCCGCCAGGTCATTATGTTGGGTTCTGGTTTTAAGGTATATGGCTCCCTGATAGTATATTCGGTTTGGATTCTGAAATAGGGGTTAGTCTGGCTAGAAGAATGTTTTGTTGTCTGTTTATTTTTTGGTCAAGCACGATTATTTATGGACTAACGATTTAACATTTCGGTTTGCTACAAACAGCAGCAGCAGCAGCAGTATAGTATGGTGTATTCTGGGCTCTGTAGGCGTAGGATGCATATAGGTAACATTACATGATTTGCTGTGTTCTGATCTGTAAATCTGTATGCTTTATTTTTCTCGGGGAGTTCTTGCCCAACCAAGTGGGCGGGACTCCTTTCTGGTGCATCTGGGTTGAGCTGAGCTCAAAATTATATCTGTATATTATCTGATTGTGTGATTTTCCGTAAAAACTGTTAACATGACAGGAAATTAGGAAAGAAATTTTTAGAGCCGGGTCATTGGGACCACCAATCAAGTTAAGTGTTTGACATTACCAACCACCGCCCGGTTCCCCGACATCCGCTTCCGCATCAGACGCTTCCGCCGCGCTGGGATCGGGGGTGGTGGTGACAAGATGAATTTTCTCAAAGAGTTCAGGGTTACCTGCAATATGGTCAGTGGCTCCTAAATCTATAACCCAAGGTTTAACAGAGGATGATATGCACGCAACATGATTACCTAGGTGGGCGAGAGAAGCAAAATGAGGATTTGCTTGTTTGGAAGCCTGATATTGAAGGAAAGTTGTGTATTCTTCGTCTGATATTTTTTTACTTCCATTTGCTGAAGCAGAGTTGTCATTAGTATCCACAACATTAGTAATATGAGATTGTTTTGGACGTAGTTCGGGATGAAGATCCCAACAAAAATTATCAATATGTCCATTCTTTCCACTATAATTGTATTTCCTCTGAGATCCTCTACCACGTCTTCCACGACCACCACGTGCACCACGGTTATTGCAGCCTCCTCTTCCACTTTGAATGGCTAAAGCAGTTTTACCATCAGCTTCTTGTGTTGGTCCTTTCAAGGATCGAGAAATACGTGAAAATACCTCAGCAAGGGTTGGGAGTTCAGTTCCACCCAATATCTGATCAAATCAGTTCATATTCTGATCGCAGGCCAGCCAAGTATCTCATGACGAATAATTCTTCTCTTTCCTTTTAGAGCTTGTTCTTGTCTGTTGTTATTGGTTGGGCTGCTAGATTTTCAACATATAAATTTTGTATCTCTGAAAAGTACTCAATGTGGTTCTTCTCTCCCTGCTCACACTTAAACAAGTCTACTGACAAATCATAAATACGAGTAACATTGCTGGAAAACAAAAGTGGTATGTACTCCCATAATTCCTTGGCAGAATTTGGATGTTGACACATGTCTGCAATGTTCGGCTCCATGAAATTCCAAAGACTTGTCATAATTTGGTTGTCATGTTGTTCCCATCTCTCGTATTCTGCAGATTTAATGTCAAGATCTTGTTGTGTGAGATGTTTGTATCTCCCAAGCCCTTTGAGAAATACAATGGCAACCTTCATCCATGAAACATAATTGGATCCATTTAATTTTTGATTGGTGATTTGTTGGATTGCGATGGTTGTTGTCCTTCAACTTTATCGCCCATCGTAACAACCCACAAAATTGCTCTGTCAATTGATGACCAGAGAGCTACAAACATGGATGAAGAATATCCACTTTTGATGACTTTAAAACAAACCGATAATGATATCGATGAACAATGACCCTACATGGGTCAGCGCTGATGCAAACGATGATTCGGTCATTAGGGCATCATGCGCCGGTGTTGGTGTCACCCGCCGAAGGACGGAGAAGATCTGCATTTGCCTCCACGACTCAGAAGAAAGGAGTCGTAACGGTGGATGTCGTGGGTTGCTGCTGGACTGTTTTGGAGTTCGTTGCAGACGTCTGACAAGAAGGTCAGACCAGGATTATTGCAGATGGTGATCAGAAACCAACCTCTGGTAGCATGTTAGACATAGAGAGAATAGAAGGAAGAAATACGGTAAGAGAGCAAACTGTTCATCACAGCTCTCAACCCTTTTATAATTGATCATATGCCTATACAAGGAAAGTACAGATTAAAACAATAAATCATAATGCATCCTAATTAATCAAGCATAATCCCTCTTAATCTGCTGTAATCCCTAATAATCAGGTAATAATCCTTAACAGGAGGATCAGATGTAAGATGAGTAAATTTTCTGAGACCCTTGAAGAATAATTCAACATTCTTAGACCAAAGTGAGAAGTTGTTACCATTGAGAGATGGTTTGGCAATTCGTAAATTGCTGAAATTGAAGGAGCCCGTTGCCAAGGAAGAGTCCACTGTCAAAACTTTCGACACGGATGATGATTCGTTAGGATTTGTCATCTCCTGACTAGCTCGAGTTGCTGAAATAATTGAGGAAGACTGAGTTGAGGCTTACTGGACCATTCACGGCTTGGGCAAGAACCATTCACGGCTTGGGCAAGAACTACCCCATCATTGTTGAATCAAATTGGAGGCAAGATATTTTCGACATGAATTGACACCAGAACTGGACTTAGGATAGCAGGACTAAGTGACCCATCAAGGCTTCCCCGCCAGAACTCTCCGGCCGGTGGCGAGTGACTCCCACGCGCTGGCGCATGGGTCATTTTCTGGCAACTCCGTTGGTTCTGTTGAGGTCGCCAACGTCCCCTGGTGGTGGTTGTAAGGTTAGTTTCTGGATTTGCTGGGTGTTTGTGAGGGTTTATGTGATGGGCAATAGCTAATTATAAGAGAAAAATAACGTGTTTTGTTGCTGTGTGTTCAAAGCTCTAATACCATGATAAAAAGTATACTAGAGTAGGGGAGAGGTCTTAAGATATACATTAGAGTAGAAATCATCCCTTTATATAGGGAATTTATATGAAAGTTATAATGGAAGTAAATGATAGTTGAGAAATGAGAGATGGGTAATTAGATGGGATAAATAGAAGCTGACTTATTTTTGTAACATTGGTAATTATTCTTGTAACATTGGTAAATATGGATCCAAAAGCTGACTTGCTCCTTGAAATAGATAAACAATTGTCAGAAAAGGCAATCACAAGATCGCAACTTAACAACATAGCTAAAAAGTTTTACCAATAGGGGCAGATATGTAGCAGACAGTGATAAAGAAATCATATTTTAATTATAGTTATATTTCAACATGTTTCATAAGATTCCTTATAATTGGCTTATAGTTGCCATTGGGCCCTCACTATTCTTGATACAAATATAAAATTCATTATTACTTGCATGCTACGACTGAACTATATACAATCTTTCAAGGAAAAATTTGGCTTCATGTTTTTTGTTAGTAAGTGGATAGATGTAATGTTTTACCAAGCATAGAAATACAAAATTGAGAGGCATAGCAAATAAAAATGCTGATGAGTGATATAAACCTTTCGGAAAGCATAGCAGGCCCCTCCTCATATAATTTCTCCACCACTATAGGCTCCATAAAGTCTTTATCAACACTAGCTGAATCAGAGGATCTCTTATAAAAAACACAGCCTAGAGCATTCCTTTCAACGGTTTCTTGTGTTCTAGCAAGGGAGCAGATGGCTTCTCCTGTACTAGTATATCAATGACAATGCACGTTGTATCGTCACGAATACCATTTGGTTGCACAGATTCCTGTTGATGGAACACCAAATGATAGCATAGATCTCAGTTTTGTCAGAAGCAAAATGGTGTTTCTAGAGCTATGCAAGACAAAGTGAATGTTACAGTTATCGCTGGATGTCGGTGATTTTTTCGATTTATTCTGTTAAAAGTGACAAAATTCTGCGCCGGAATTTTATGGTACATGTTCAGAATACATTTTTTAATAGTTCAGGACTCCGTTGGGGTCTTTTCTTGGAAGATTTGGCATCAAGAGGTCAAAATATGCAATCCGGATCATTTTGCAAAAAAATATCTTCTGAGGATAAAATGGTCATTTCAAAAAAATTGGACGGAAATGAATACTAATGAAATAAGTTAAAAGGCGGCCATTAGTAGGCATGAATGGTGGGTGTCATTTTTTGGAAATAATGGACGAATTATCGAGAAATTGCATTTTAAGGTGTAAAGCCCAAGATCGGATTACACCGTTACCGGAACCCTAAATAAATTGGTTCAATCGTATTTTATGATGAATCTTATATCCCGAGACTCCATTGAGATCCATTATCACGATATTTCATTGTTTAGTAGTATTTCGTGAATTTTAAACTGTTTTACGGAATTTCAATTCGAATGATAAAACGGTTATTTTAAAAAATTGGATAAAAATGTCCAATAAATAAAAAGAAAAGTGAGGCGGCGGTAAAAGATAGGAAACGTAGAAAATGAAGTCAAAAAGTAGGGACACTTGTAAATAAAGGAAGAAAATGAAAAAGTAAATAAATAAATAAACCTTACCTTTTGTTTTCTTCACCATCCGCCACCTTCATCTTCATCAGACCATCACCATCGCCATTTTCATCTCCTCATCACCGTGAATGAGCTCCAAGCTCCCCTACCTCCGTTTCTTCAAATTTTCATATGAAAATTGAGAGGTAAGGACAGTTTCATGTGTAAATCTTAATGGTACTCAGTATTTTAGCTAAAAGCCCTCCTTCTCCCTCTCTCTTTAGATTCGAAGTTGGTGGATGATGGATCCTTTCAGGTTCTTCAAGTTTCTGCTCTCGGTAAGTTTGAATTTAAGTATACTGTTAAAATTTCTGCTGAAACTCTATCGGATTTTACCGTACGTCAATATGAAATTTTGATCTAAGGTTGGTATATTTGAGGTAGGATGAAAGTGAGTTACCAAAGTGTATTATGGAAGCTTAGTTACAACTTTCATACTTGGGACATTATCATTTGACCCTTCTATACTTGTCCAAATTGTGTTCGAAAATCAGGGGCAATATGGTAATTTTAAATTTGTGGAATATGGAATGGAATTTGATGTTAACGTGTTAATTGGATTATTCTGAACAACTTTTATAACTGGAGCTATCCATGATTTTTCACGGTTGGCTGAATCCGCATTGTCTGAAATAAGACCGGAATACAGATCATTAGAAAAAGATGATATTTGATGGAATCTGAAATGAAATTGAGTTTTTATAGTGTTATATGAATATCTGAAAATGTTCTGTGGAGGTTAGATCTCTCTGATTGGATTGGCCGAACTTCTGGAATTATGTCATGAGACACTTTCTGGAATGAAATATGATTAAATGAATATGGATTATGTTTTTGGATATTGTATGGATGTTTAGTGATCTTTCCGTTTCAGGGGATTGTATAGAAATGTTGCCGAAATGTTGCCGGATTTTTGGGTCGATCAGATTGTCGCAGGAAAGCAGGGTACATGTCACGGATTGTCAGGTAAGGGTTCAACCTTCATGTACTTGCATTTCTTAATGCAATATGGGTAGGTTGAGGTTGGTTTTCGGGCTGAGGGTGTGGGTCACACCTTATGACCCCCGAAACTGGCTCCATGATAGGGGTAGAGGTGTGCAGGTACCACGGATGCAGGACTTTCAGCTCCCCACGATGATGTACTGTGATCGCACGGTGATCGATTACGGATGTTCTGGTCCCGAGGTCACGTCCATCATGATTCCTTATGACAGACCGATGTGCAACTGATGACTAATATGATGTTCCGGTCCCGAGGTCACGTTCATCGTGATTCATTATGGGAGACCGATGTATGCCTGATGCATGATGCCAGATATGGATGTACCGATCCGAGGGTCACGACCAACGTGATCCACTACGGTAGACCGATAATGATGGTTACGGGGAACGTATGCCCCGCGCTAGTACTACACACCTTAATGACTCCATCAGGTTGCTGAAACAACCTTGGGAGGCCGTCGTATGGATATGGATGTACATTGCATATCATACTCATGATTTTTATAGGATGCATAGTATATTGCAAACTGCTCATGCTAACATTGTCATTGCAAGTTATGACATAAAGACCACTTTACTTCTACCTATGCCCTTACTGAGTTCTCTTGGGAACTCACCCCTTATATTTACATCTTTTCAGGAGCTATTGCTATGGGGACCGCGACATAGTATCCGCAGGTCATTTATTATGACGGTGTACTAAGGTACAACGTAGGTCCCTATGATTATGATATGTGATTACAGTTTAGTGGTGATTCTCGATAGAGAAAGGATTATGCTACGGATATGTTATGGATTTCCTTAGAAACATACATATGTGTGGACTAAGGGTTAACATGTGTGTTTGATGTATAGTTACAGTAGCAGCAGCAACAGCAGGATCAGGCTGTGATTGTTAGTGTTGCTTAAACCTGACAACCTGATCTCTAGTAGGTGCTTTACCGCATTCAAGCTGGCTCTGTAGATGTAGGTTGCATGGTACATAAGCATAAACAATCATGTTTTGCAAGTGAAACTATGAGAATTAGTTGCTGATTTTGGATGATGCATGTATACATATATAAGAAGGGATGAAATAAACCTCATGATGCATGTCTACGTTTTCGAGGAGTACTTGCCAAAGGCAGTCTCTTTTCAGAGTATCTGGTCTGAGCTGAGCTCAGTATATATATACATAAATGTATGCGTTGTGAAATTTTGGATTCCAGGTAAGAAATAAGAAAAGCTGTTTTTCCAGAAAATAGCAGGGTCATGTCCAACTTGCCCAGAAATACTGTAGCAAATGGCACTGCAAAAAAATTCTGAAATTTTTTGAAGTTGTATCTGTGTGTGTCTAGTTACTAGAAAATTTTACAAAACTTAATTTGGACACCTGTATGATTTGATAACAATATTTGACTGACATGAGGTCAATCTGGAAAATAGAATTCTGGTAAGTAAAGGAACTGAGTACCAGGGACTGGCTTATGGATTTAACCCACTAATTTGCTGCATGTTACAGGATGAATGACCGTCACCTCCATCTTCCGGCCCCATGTCCACTTCTGCCAGGTCATGCATGGAAGGGGTGGTGACAATACCGGGCAGGGTTATGCGAACCACTGCACCAAATAGGTCCCCCTTCCAGTCAGGTCATCCCCCCTTTCCGCCCCACTCCATTGCTTCCGCCCAGTGAGGGGGGTGACAACTTGGTATTAGAGCATGATTTTTAGAATTGGTTATCATAACATGTATTAGTCCAAGAAGGGACTTCAAAGGGGTGTGTTTGTGTTCAGTCGGGGTTTTTGCGATGGGTGTGTTAAATTAGAGTGAAGCACAAGCAAACAATAGACTAGGCAAGTACATTTATAAATACTTCATTAAGCCCTAACAATGTCTTATCATAGTATAATGGCTCTAAATGAGGGATTAAACCCAAGAGAATCAAGCATTTAGGATTAATAGAAAATTACTTATGGAAAAATATACATGAATGCAACATGAATAGTGATGAGAGGCAGAATCATGGGTGATTGATGAGTTATGGAAGAAAAGGTGTGTAAATTGTAGGATAATGGATCATGGAGGGGCAAAGTAACATCATATATGGATTGGCAATCATGGGCTCTCGTAGTACTAATGTGCGTCCTAGATAACATGCATGTTTCTACCAAGTGGTGTCCTAGAAGCATGGATTATCTCTAATTCCACTTGCCAATGACCGAGGTCATCTCTGACTGCCAGTGATTATCTGGACTATAAAGACCGGATTCTATGGCACTATCCTAGATACACTAGCATATCATTAACTACCACATGTTCTTAAAAGATATCAGAATCTAACAATCCTACTCTTACAGCTATTATAAGCGAGGAAACATGCTATAAATCTCCAATTTCTACTTAGTGAGGTGAGTTACTATCTTCATCCCGCTCCCCTCTCGGGCACTGCGGTCCGCTGCTCGGAAGGAGGGTTCAAACCCTGGCCACTCTTGTGATCTAGGAATGATCTTCCCGAGGTGTTATAGCACCTACCTATTCATCGATAGACACTTACTTAGGTCCTCTCAGACTCTAAGCAAGGCTACCAATCAGACTTGGGGCTACATCGATCGGGGTCCTCACGGACTCCCGACTGAACTCCTAAGTCGCATGCAAGTGCTTGTGATCAGCAAGCACGCATGATAACTATAAAACATGCTTAAAGCCTAAAATCTACTTAAATAGACATGGAGAGAAATAACTGCAACCTAAGCATGATACTACTAAGACAAGTCCTATTATACTCTACTATTTGCTAAAATATAGACATGCTAGCAAACAATAGCACTTAAAGAAATAACTTAAAGAGTAAGGGTTAGAATTCACTCGGAAGAGAGCTTTTCGGTAGATTCAGCCTTTCAGCCTCTCCAAAAGAGGACCGAAGGACTAAAAAGCCCTTAGCTTAAGAAGCTAATTTAAATTTCAAGGTTCAAGCTCTAAGGAGAGCAACCCTACAAAATTTGTGAACATTTACAAATGAGGTGAGAAAGTCTATTTATACTACTAAATAATACCTAAACTACCCTTAACCTAATTTCAAATATAACTAAGTAGGAAGGGGTACAATAAGGAATACAGGATTGATTAAAATGGATAAATATATACAAATTTGTATATTCTCGTGCGTGTCAGAATGCATTTGTACGAGGTGCAGTAGAAACACCCTTAAGGCTCACCAAACGGTGCCAGCTATAGGCTTGGCGCATCTAACCCGCGCCGTTAAGGCGCATGAAGTGGCACTGGGTTGATGCATGGCACAGGGAACCAACGCCGTTAAGGCGGATGAAGTGGCACCGGCGGTGTGCGTGGAACAGGAGAGACACGGCCTAAGGTGCAGGGAGATGGCGCCAGGGCTTAGAGGGTGGCACACGAAAGGTGCACCCTTAAGGAGTGAGGTAGTGGCGCCACCCTTTGCTGAACACCCCCTAATTGCACCATTTACATTTTAGTCATCCATCTTACTTCTTGGTGCAATTAGGTCCCTCCAAAATTGTCTGAAGCTTGTCCTTCATCTCATTTTGCATGATTTTTGGGCACGTTGAGCTCCTAATCACCTCCATGTCTATGCACCTATAAAACTTCAGAGTTTATAAGTAAAGTGCCTATTTTACAATAAAAGTAGATAACATTGATGGATTTAATGCTCTAAACATAGTAAAAAATTGTACATATTGTACACTGATCATAAACTAAACAAGTTTCACGATGCTTTCTAAACCACATGTACATATGCATACTATGCCTATAGAGCCCAGAGTTTGCCAAAGTGGAATACATACTAATCTTCAGTGGTCAGAATCAACATCGATGATCACCTCAAGTACTGTTGCTGCTACTAAACACAACCAAAGGATTTAACCATTAGTCATTTCGTATGTGCTCATCTAAAGTTCTCAGATACTAATAACAGACTTAATCGGGATCATCCCCGAAACAAAAACACAAACTACATCTATGAGCTATATGTACCTCTTGTACAAAATCACATAACAAACAGAAGCTACTCCGCAGGTTGTGAACCAGAAGCTCTTGAAAAACATAGGCATAAGGGGGGTGAGTCCTCGAGAGGTACTCAGTAAGGGTTTAAGTAAGGTTCATGGTTTGAAAAGCAAACCTGCATAAAGAGTTAATATGAAAAATATGCAAATAACATGATAAGTAAATACAAATGTCCTATTTGACGGAAACCACCATGGTTTAAAAAGTACACCTGCAAAAAGAGGTTAGTATGCCATGTTCTAAACAATTCATACAACCTAAGTATCATATGAATAATATCATGCATGAAATGCAAAATGCACATAACGTCTTCATCCCTCCGGATGAAAACACATACCCACTCGTCCCTCCGGATGAAAACACATACCCTCTCATCCCTCCGGACGGAAACATATATATATATATATATATGACGGCCCCCTGCGGCCTACTTGGCACAAACACGGGGTTTCTCTCATAGGCATATGCATAGTACTAGCGAGAGGCCTAGGTTCCCCATAACCATCCTAACCACTGCATTGATCATAATTTAATAAACGTGTATAACCCACTCATCATAAAGATGGACCACTTTGATCATGAATGATCAAGCAACTTCACAATCTGGGAGTTGAATATCCCGAACTTGAAAACCTGCACACCACTAACCTTACAATGTAACTAGCCCCGAGAGTCACCGGGCCCCACCCTTAGCCTGGGACTAGGTTCAACTAACCCCAATATGCACGAAGGCATCCCAAAATGCATATTAAAGAGAGTTGAACCCTTACCTAATAAAATCAAATTCTTACTTAGCAACCCGAGGCAACCTTGCTCTAATAAAAATCTGATAACTTTCCAGATAATTTCCCACAACCCCCGGCCACCAGAGATGACACTAATCAATCATATAACAAAAAGGAATTTAATCCATTGATCCATTGATCAAAATCCATCACATAAAGCAACTTATCATTTTTGGCCAAATCTTACAAAAGGGGACCGACCACTTGAAATATTACTGAACATTCATTTATCATCAAATAAGCTCAATTCCACTTCATTTATCACCATCCATCAACTAATACCAACTCCTTACACTAAATGACATTTTCGGCCAACATTGGCATATCAACCATGAGAGATTTCTTCAATACTTAACCAATAATTTGAGAGCTTAGAAATATCACTAATCAAAGTTTAACTTAACATTCATCCAAGAATACCAACTTCAATTCATCCCTTACGAATTCGGCCAACACTTAGCAATGAGACCATTCATGCAAAATGTTATAAAAAATCTATACCAAAATTTAGGAATTCCATTACATTCCTATTTCAACTCAATTCCAACATTTCACAAAGAATACCATTCTTAAATCTTCACTTATATTTTCGGCCAACTATGAACATT
>JBBYHH010443959.1:0-11468 GCA_038382905.1 Daphne laureola
GTATATTTTTACTTTCTCGGGGAGTACTTGCCCAGTGCGATGGGTAAGGCTCCTTTCTGGTGCATCTGGTGTTGAGCAGAGCTCAACGTTATATGTTGTCTGGTCACGCAATTTTCCGTATAACCGCTAACCTGTTTTGGGTGCAGGTTTAGGGCGTTATTAGAAACGCCATAAAAACTTGAAACGCGTTAATCAGTTAGAACTAAGCAACGAAGTTTAGTCAACTAAGTAGAATTTTTTTTAAGGGCCGGGTTTTGTGTCCACAAAACCTTAAGTAGGTTCCGTTTGACGTCGCCACCATCGCCCGCCACCGCACCAATACCGTTCACGCTTCCGCCGATGCAGCCGAGGACGGGGGTGGTGGTGACAACTTGGTAACAGAGCTTAGGTTTATATTAGGTATGTTCGGGCAGACAACTCTCATTTCACCAATTGGTTTTCGGATGGTTGATGAGGAGCTTGATCAACTTGTTTTGTGGACTATCTTGGAATCAGGAAGTGAGACTGCGGGCGGTCAAGTTTAAACATGCTAAATATAAACTATGGCTTGGTTTAATCTTAGGTAAAACGGAAATCGCATCAGACTTGTCCATTAAGGAAATGGACGTCTGAAATTGAAATTACTTGAGCAGAAAGTTCATGCCGGAATTTCGATTTCGCTTGTTCTGCTTAAATAGTATACATTATACATTGCATCTACACTACAGAGCCATTAGGATATACTACTGCTTGTTTTATTTGAAAGTCAACCGTTATGTCATGCTCTTTCTATATTGTATTACAGGATATGGTGAACACTCACCGGTAACGAGTCTTGCACCCTGATATTGAGGGACATTGATCCCATTCCTTCTTAGAATTAGGGAAGAAGGCGATGGAACCCGAGGAAGCCACGACCACAACCACAACCAGATCCGCAGGTTGGTAAACCTGAATGTGAGTTGATCAATTAAGTTCTTTTAAGGTTCTGTAATCATTTTGATTAGATAGGTGAACCTAATATGAATTGATCAACTAAGTGAGTATGATATCACGAGACTTTTAACTCCCGGATTGTGAGGTTTTGTGATCATTTGATCACCTTTGAGAACCTGATTGTGAAAATGGTTAGTAGGTTTCTCAGGTTCGGTGAACCTGATGAAGATACTCGAGCAGATACGTTCATTTCTGAATGGTGCCTGGGCCGAGAGAGGATAGGGTGACCCCCGGATGCACGTTGATCCACTGGTTCAGAATAGTTTTGATGATTGGTTTGAGAACGCGGCCACCGAGCTGGCGCATTCTTATACACGTACTGCTACGCTGATTAGTCTTTGGACCTATCAGGTAGTTATGAGTTATGAGGATGATGAGTATGATGTCATGAGATACCCTCGTGTTCGGAGGATGCGGTCAGAAGTTAGACCCGAACATCCTGTATAGGATCATCACCGAGATGATAGATATTGACGACTAGACCGTTGTTGTCAAGATAGGAATTATGATGACTCTGAGGCCACTCATGGATTGATCAACACATGGATTGTGAGTTGAGCGTATATTAGGTGGAATGGGGTGGCTGGTTCGAGAAAAACATGGATTGATCAATGGGGAGGGCGAGACCCCGGTATTAGGTGGGAAGAGTGTTCTCACTTATTTCTCAAGCGATGGGTCAGATGCGCTATCCGAGATCACCGACAGGTCGAGTTCGATAACCTGAGTCAGGGGATCATATATGTCGTTGACTACGAGCATAAGTTGGACAGGCTCGTGAGATGTGTTCCCAAATATGATGGCATGAGAGAAGGCCAAAGAATTTATCGGAGGCCTGCGATCAGATACCAAGAGAGATGTGATACCTTTGGGTGTCATAACTTAACATGATGAAGTGCAAAAGGTCCTCCTGACCAAGATGGAAGAGATAGATAGTCAAGTTCTACCCTCCCGACCCCAGATTAGTGGGAGAGATTCAGGAAGAAGGATCAGAGATGCCGATAGAGCTGGTATATTCGGCAGATCAGGTACGAGTGGAAATCATTGAATCCCGATCTATACGAATTAGAGTTGGAAAAATAATAAGTGATACATAAGTATCAAAAAAATTCACAAATGTGTGAAAAACCAAGTAGAGCCTTAACAACTGTTCTTTGGGGACCGAGTCGAGGACGCCACCCACTATCCCAATCAAATCTCATTTAATACTGTAGTATGAGCTACCGAGAAGACGATGTCGGTCAGATCTAGCACATTCTGCAACAACTCAACATGAAGACGCATGAGTCAACCACGACGACACACACAAATCAATAGAACGATCCGGAGAAGAGCATTTGCATTCTACATCAGCTTCAAATGTCAGAGGAACTACGAGACTACAACAAAGATCAACGAGATGCTCCAGATTAGTTAGATACGTTAGAGAGTACCAGAGAGTCTTAGGACTCGGTACTATCTGTGGTTGATGTGTAGAAGTACCGGTAATTAACTCGGGGAGCAACAAGATGTGCCGGGAGGACGGGAGCCACTAAGAGGCCCTGGATGGTAGTCTAAACTACCACTCCCGCCTGACAGATGGTGGTTCGAGTGTGTCAATATAGTAGAAAGTTAGTCGACGGAAAGGCGCGCTATTGGGTTTCCATGTTAGTTTATTTGTTCAGTTTACGAGCGACTGTTGGATCTGAAATTTTGCAGAAAGATTCCTAACTAAGTCTACTAGATTGGGTTAAATCTCCACGATTTATTTCAACCTGTAGACCTAGATCGCGAATCGAACTCGAGCTGGGCACAAAGCTGTCTTCCAGGAAAAACAACAGGCTTTGACCCAACTTGTTCGAATAAACTGTATTGACTCGCTTGGATTTTTTATTTGGAAATTTGTTTGAGCGTATCCTCACGTGTCTAGTTTAAGTAAAAATTTACGGAACTAGATTTGGACATCTGTGAAATTTTCTAAATTTTTTTTACCGATAGTTGGTAAAGCTGGAAATTTAGAAGTATCGCATGTTTTCGCTCAAGTCAGGAAGATTGAAGTTGCATCTGCAACATTAAGCTTACATCAGATTTTCACGGTCATGTGACACACCGGGTGTCAACTGCTTCTATCATGTAAGTTTGAAGATGCGTTTTGCTTTGCATTGTATTCGTCGGCCATTCCGATGACAGTTCGTGTTTGGAACCCATTAGAGATATGATTTGTGTTGGTGTCATACATATGTGTTATATGGGACCCCGTTTGGTTATGTTCTGACCATCGGAGGCCATCGTGAGTGTATGGATTTCCGTTCGATGGGATGAGTGTTATTCCGTCTGGCAGGACGATGATGTTATATGTGATTCTGAGATTCTAGGAACCAAATTGTGATTTGGGTCAAATTATGACCAATTGTGATATGATGACGGATTATGGGGAAACCTAGACCCCCTCGCTGGTACCAACATGGGATCGTTGTTATGTTAAAGTGTCCAACAGGTTTTATGTTGATAGGTTCAAGAAGAACTTTTGAGAATTAGTTTTGACCACAGGAAGGTGGTTAATCTGCAACACCAAACTTCGTCACAATGACGTATCAGTGGCTATTGTGATTGGAAATTAATCGGAGGTTTTCGCTAACGATTTACGTAACTTGCGGTACATATTTTGATAAGGATATTCAGAAATGGTTTTGACCTTGAGAATACTCTTGGAAGACCAAGAGTTCTAAGATGAGGAGAATGTTACAGTTACCTCAGATGAATAGTGATTTTCCGGGAAGAATTGCCCGGAGGTCAAATTTTACTATTTCCGGGACTCAATTTTAAACGTGTAGGAACATGTTTTCTGATGATTTCAATGTCCCGAGAATTAATTTGAGGTTGATTTAACAGGATTTCACACTTTTAAGATGGTACGTGAGTCCCGAGTGATTTTGGAAAAATTTGGTTCCGGGGGTAAAATGGACGGAAAAGGGTATTTCGGTCATTCACATGTACAACCAGTTTTGTGAGGGAGCTGGACACATGGTTGGTAGACATTTGGTGGTTGGATGGTATGATGAAAGGGTAGAGTGAAAGAATAGAGAGAATGATTACATTTGGAGTAGAAATGTGGATCTTATCCCTTTGATAATGATAAACAAATACATCTTCTCTTCCCTCACCCAAGCATAACCGGCCTCATCCATTTCATCCTACCATTCATGTTCTTCATTTCCTTTCCATTTGTTTATGCTTGTTCTTGAGCCAAAACTCATCATCCTTTATCAAAGCTTCAAGAATCAAGAAGGTAATGTGGTTTTCATGAGTATTTCATCATGAAATCAACCTTGGAAGTAAGAACAACTTCATCTCCCCTCTTTTCTCATGAAGGCCGAAACTTCAAAGGATTCTTGGGCAAAGTTGTTCAACAATTTCTTGAAGATAATGTTAAGCTGAGCTTGTTTTAAGGTGGTTTCAAAGATGAAACTAAGTATGGTGGATGTTAAGCTCATTTTCTTTCTTTTTCTAGTGAAGCCGAATTCTTAGAAGATTTTTGGGAAAATCTCTACAACATTTCTTCAAGATTTGCTTAAGATAAGCATGTATTAGAGATTGTTGTGAAGTATTATGAAGATTTAATACTCGGTTCCATGATTTTTTGGATGAGTTTGAAGTTGGTGTTCATGAGTGTTTTTGAAAAATCATGTTAGATGCTTAAAGTGATGCTGGATTTGTGCACTTGGGTGGATTTGGAGTATGTTTAATACTTGGAACTAAGCTTAAATCATCTTGGAAAGTGTAGCTAAGAGTTAGCCGAATTTATGGATTTTTGCTCAAAGTTTGGATTTGAGTTGAAGTAAGTAAGTGTTGAAATGTGTTCTTGGGTAGTTTGTGAACATGTTTATTGCTTTAGGTCAAGCTTGAATCATCATGGATGAGTATGTTCTATTGTTGGCCGAATTGCTCATGTATGATTAAAGTTGATGTTCTTTGTTAAGATCATGATCTATGTTGGTTTAGAGATGATTTTAAGCATGTGTGTGGTGGAAGAAAGTTGAAGAACATTTTCTTTCTAAAATTCATGTCATGGCCGAATTGTATGTGGGAGATTTGATGATATGTTATTTGCTAAAAACATGAAGTTGTTGTGGATTAATCATGTTAAGAACACTTAAGGAAGTTGGTGAAAGTTTCAAGAAGAAAAATATTTTTGGTGAAAAATGTTAGTTTGGCCGAATTGTTAAAGAGAAGAAGAAATTTGGTGTTTGTGAAGTTAATCATGAATTTGGGTGAATAATGATTAATTATGGTGAAAATGAGCTAAGTTGGTAATCTGGAAAGATTTGTCACTTTTTAAAAGTTTGGGACCAAAATGGAAATTTTGGTAAAGTTTGGGACTTGTATGTTAATAAGTGACAAATTAAGGATGATTAAGCTCATTTAAAGATAAGGGTGAAAATTGACAACTTTTGGGTAAGTTTGTCATTTTTCTAAAAATATGGGCCAAAATGAAAATCTTGGAAAAAATTAAGTAAGAATTTGTAAGAGGTGGAAATTAAAGTGAAACTTAGTGTTTTGGAAGCTAAGTGTAAAATTGGCAACTTTTGGAAAGTTTGCCACTTTTTATGATTTGGGCCAAAATTGAACATTTTGGCAAAGTTTAGGGACTAAGTTGGTAATTAGTCATAAAGGATGCTCATATGATGCTTAAGTAGTAATTAAGTAAAATTACAAGTTGGTTTGATCACCTTAAGCATGATTTGACCAAGTTGGTCAACTAGTTGACTTTTGTTGACTTTTAATGAAAAGTGTAATTAGATTAAGAGCTCTTGTCCTAATTAGATGTGTATATGTTTAGTGTATTATCTGGTGGTTGTGGACCGTAAGAGACGTTATTACCGTGTTGCCGCGATGTGATTTATCGTCATTAAGTAAGCGGTTTAACATTTTTAATATGCAATATCGATTTTTCTTATGTATATTTGGTTAGTTAATGGCTAGTTCTCGGGTTGAGGGTGGGACCCAGTGACTCCCGGGACTAGTTACATGGTAGGATAACGGTATGCAGATTATTTGTTCGAGAGCTTCTTTTGGGATCCGCGCTTGATCCACTATGTGTTTATGGGCTCATTATGGTCAATAGTTGACCTATCGACAGTTTAGGGGATGATCACCCCTCACTGGTACCATGCGCTTTCGACCCCATCAGGGGCGTGCCTAATAAGCTGCCGGGGGCTGTCATTTTGTGTGTTCGGAAAATTTCGATTAAGGTCCGATGAGACTTTCGTATTGCATATCATATCATTTACACATCATTAAGGATGTGATATTAGGTTGTATGAACTGTTTAGTACATTGCACGCTAACCCTTTATGGAGGTGGTTTTCAAAATAAAACTGTGATCCTTACCTAGCCCCTGACTAAGTACCTCTCGACGACTCACCCCCATTATACCCAATATTTTCAGGAGCTTATGAGAATTAACCGGCAGAATAATTCCATGAGGTTCAGTGATATGCGATCCCAGGTAGATGTGTAGCTCCTTATGTGATTTCTGATTCTGATATGGGGGTAGTCTCGATTGAGATGCATAGTTGTTGTTATGTATTTGGGTGAGTACGATTATGGTTTGACTAATGGTTTGACTTTCCTGTTTGTGATTAGCAGCAGCAGCAGTATCTTGTGTGATCGTCAGAGTCTTGACGACCCGATCACGCAAGCATAGTGAGTATTCTATTATAGATTAAATAGGGCTCTGTAGGCGTAACATGCATATGTAATTAGATAGCATTATTTGTTTTGCTATAGTGTTTTGTATATTTTTACTTTCTCGGGGAGTACTTGTCAAGTGTGATGGGCAGGACTCTTTTCTGGTGCATCTGGTGTTGAGCGGAGCATAATTTTATATGTTGTATTATTGTGCAATCTTCTGTAAAACCGCTAACGTGTCTCAGGTGCAGGTTTAGAGCATTATTAGAAATGTCGTAAAATCTTGCAACGCGTTAAAAAATTAGAACTATGGAACAAATTTTAGTCAACTAAATAGAAAACAATTTAAGGGTCGGGTTTTGGGTCCGCAAAACCTAAAGTAGTTTCTGATCAACGTCGCCACCATCGCCCGTCACTGCACTGATACCCCTTACACTTCCGCAGATGGAGCCGAGGATGGGGTTGGTGGTGACAGATTGGCAGTTATGCCTTTTTACCGTTGATAATTATGGGATGGAGGTGAAACATTTTGGTTGCCTTGGTTTTTAAGCAAATCTCAGGTAGGAGAGATAGTCACTTTACTGTTGTTGCTTTCGAATTCTCATTACAGAGAACTTGGGGATTTTGATCTTGTGTTTTTGGTACCTTTTGTTGGAGGGAGTTCGTGGTGGTTTGCGCTTTCAAAGCTTAGTCAACTCTGATTTTTGAGGTAATTTGTGGTTTCCCCCTTTTAATGCTCTTTGATATATCTCATCAATTTTTTGGATTTTGGGGTTGTTCTTTATTAGGAGAAAAGGGGGCGATTCCTTGGGGTTAGGGTTTGATTTTCTCCCTCTTTGTGGTTTCAAATTTGTAGATGCCCCCCAAGATTTCTGGCACTCCCGTTATTGGTCTGGATGTTGGGACGTCGTAGAGGAAAAGCGCGATGACGAAGAAGAGGATAAAGGATATCTGTCGGAGCTACCATGTCTATACGGGGCTGGTAAATGCCTTGAGGCCAGATGAGGTGCTTGAAAAAGCGAGCTTGGAGGATTCATCTAGCCGTAGGAGATTGCAGATGATGGTAGTGTTACTGTAAGAGGCTCAGCTGGAGGTTGGCCTTCATTTTCCTTTGTGCCTCCTTCTACTTCAGCTTTGCGAGTTTTGAGGCATATGTCTGGGGTAGCTAGTGCCCAATGTGTTTACGAAGATCAACACTTTTCTGTTGGCGTGTCATCTTGCTGGGGCGAGCCCACTGCCGGAGGTGTTCTTTCAGTTTTATCGACTGACGAGGCCAAGAAATCAGGTTTTTTTATGTGTTAGTGCAAATTAAGGGTGGTAAGTTTCACCACATTGGTGTGTTTACGGAGACCACGAGTTCATGGGGTTTGTGGAAGCCCTATTTCTTCTTCATCTTGGTTAATGATATGTGGAGGTTTCCAGCATACTTTATGGCGGCTGATCGACCTTATATGTATGAGAGACCAACTGTTTAGCAGGATACCGAGGGAGCTCGGTCTGTGTCAAAGCTGCTGGAATGGATTCTGATGGTGATTAGGATTGAGAAAGTGGAGAGATCCTTCCCATTTGTGTTAGCGTTGATGGATAAGGTTGTGCTCCGTACCATCAGGGTGAGTCATGCTCATAAGATGGCTGGGGACGAGGATGCCCGGGAGGAGTGGGTGGAGGGACTGCTGGTTGACCTCGTGGAGAGGTTCGAAAAGGGTTTTACATTTTGTTCGAGTAAGGGGTTATAATTTCTTCTTCGTCATTGTGTATGTTTTGCTTTATTATAGTTGATTGTTTATGTTGTTGTTTTTCAGGGAAAATGTTGGTCCCTGATAGCCCGTTCCTGAAGAAGAAGGAACTAAGAGATGCCGTGATGAGAAGGGCAGTGGAGCCTTATCCTGTGGAGCCTGAAAAGGGGGTTTCGGAGGACCCTATGCAGGGTTCATCTGGAAGGAGTATCGTCCATGGGAAGATTGTCACGAAGGCTAAGCCTATGGCAATCGTTGCGCCATGTTGTTGTTATTGAGAGTAGTGACAAGTCGGTGGAGTCGTCTCGAATCGTTAGGAAATATCCTCATCAGATGCTTGATGGTGAGTTGTAGTGTATATGTTGATTTATGTTGTCTTGTATTGTGGGGTGCTAATTTTGTTTTATGTTTATAAATGAGGAAATGAACTTAGCTGCTAAGTCTGAGCCAGAGGTAGCCAGGCCCATTGTTGATAAAGGTAAAGGCATCTTGTTGGTGGTGGTAGTCCTTCGATGTGGACTACCACACTGTTGAGCCTCTGTCTTTTGGTCTTGACTAAATTCAACTCCATCTCCATCTGGTGGTGAGTTAACCTGCGCAATTTATAGAATCTGTAGACCACGCTGGAGTTGTGCCCGGCGGTGGGTCCTCTGATACTTAAGTTAGTATATTGTGCAAAGAAAATGTGCTAGACCTTGGGCAGAGTGAATAGTTACCTTAAATGATGGAATGATGTAGGTTTATATAGTCTTGTCTAATAGAGTGACACATCTGTAATACTTTCATAGGAAAGAGGCGGTTGGTGTCAAAGGACAGGTGGCAAATGTATCCTGGATGCAAGCCATCCGTTTGTAATGCGCTAAGCGCATGACCTCAATTTACGGATGTATGCATTCGGGTATGATGCCTTCAACCATTTTCAATGGGTCTTCTTTCTTGGGTCGCTGACTCAAGCGTGCTTGCGGGAGTTTTGGGTCTATAGGCCAACTTTGGGAATTGGAAACTTGGTTTGGGCCTATTGGCCATCATGTCCCCCCTAACAGGGACCTGTCAGACGGGAAGGACTCCAGGTCACACACACTGGGTAATGCGTATCCTGTTTAGTTGGTCATGTTTCCTGGTCTGGAGCCATTAGAATTGCCCTCTGTTTATTCCCGGATGCGTGTGCATCCGGCCATCTGAGTTTTGGGGTCTTATGATTGCCCCCTTTTGATTCCTGGATGCATATGTATCCGGCCATTGGAATTTTAGGGCCTTAAAATTTCCCCCCTTTGATTCCCAGATGCATATGCATCCGGCCATTGGAATTTTGGGGCCTTAGAATTGCCGTCCCTTTGATTCCCGGATGCATGTGCATCCAACCATTAGAATTTTGGGGCCTTAGAATTACCCCCGTTTGATTCCCAGATGCGTGTGCATCCGGGCATTGTAATGTTGGGGCCATAGAATTGCCCTCCATTTGATTCCCGGATGCGTGTGCATCCGGTCGTTGGAATTTTAGGGTCTTAGAATTGCCCCTCCTTTGATTCACGGATGCATATGCATCTGGTCATTGTAATGTTGGGGCCTTAGAATTGCCCCCATTTGATTCCCGAATGCATGTGCATCCGGGTGACCATGGTTGTTTGTGGATCCCAGTGGATTTCCTCCGGGTATTGGCGGTTTAGTCGTCATGCCGGATGCTTTTCTTCAGGCTGAGGCGGTTTAACTACGACATGAATCTTGAGGTAATTTTTTTGATCAATGGTGTGGATTGACCTTCTACCGACGTTTTGTATTCCCGGATGCCCTTTAAATACTTGAGAAGTGAATTGGAACTTTCACTTCTCATTCTTGTTTCCTTATCTTGCTTGTGTATTTCGTTCTGCTACTTCCTAAGCTCTCTAATAACGGATCGCCCTACTCTTCATTAGGCGGTGTGTTTGCTCAAGGGACGGCGGCATCGTAGTGATGGTGGTGCTGAAACTAGCTTACCAGAATTTGTCTGGAGGCTAGCCGACGCTCCTGATCCTTCTGACGAACTTTCAGCGGAAGTTTTGTTTTACCAGCGGCACAAAGCGGTGGTTGACCAGGCTGCTCAGAGTTTGCTTTCATTCGGCCCATCTGCTCCCATCAGCTTCTTCCCACCAGTGATTCGAGGTAAAATAAATGGCTTCTTTTCCTCTTCCTTCTACTACTCGTCCTTCAGACCCATACCTTCTAGAGGTGAAGGGTGTCGTGCCCAAAGGCTACTGGGCCGATGTTTAAAATTTTAAAAGTAAGGCCACTCCGGAGCTGGTTTGGGAGTGGCAGTCAACCTATTTCTTACCCCAATCCATCCGTACACGGGTCCCTAGTAATAAGTGTAAGGTATATGAACCTGGTGTTGGGTGGATGGTGGTGTTCAAGGCCCAGCTTGAGTGCGGGCTCCGTTTTCCTCCCCATCCTTTACTTCATCAATTGGCCAGAGCCTATGGGGTTGCAGTCAACCAATTCAGCACAAACACCTATTGTCACATAAATGCTTTTCTCACTCTTTATGCTGCATTCGGGGTAGCTCCTATTCTTCCAACCTTCCTTCAATATTAAAAAATAATGACCAAGGCCCGGAGCTGTTTCTACTACTTCGGCCCCTGAGGAACCTCCACCATAAAGTACAACCTTACGTGGAAATGTCCCACCAACCGTAAAGGTTGGCATAAATAATTCTTCTTCTTGCAGCCTGATCCTTCCTGGAAGCTTCAGATTGCTTGGAAAGTTAGGGATCTTCTCGATGTCAAGACTCCTTGGTGCCTCTTTAATGACCCCATATCAAAGGAAAATTATAAGAAGTTTGACAATAAGCTCTGGAAATTAGTCAATTGGTTCGGTGATGATCCAGGAGAATTGTTCCCTGTGCCTCTTCACTGGCGCTTGGTTACCTAGGGTGTCCTTACGCATCTTGGTTTAATAAAGGGTGACCTAGCTTCACTCAGGATTCAGGCTTTTTCTCCGTCGGCTCAGGATATAGTTTTGGTTTGGCGTCTCCGCCGGCAGATATCTCACGAGGCTTTTCTCAAAGGTTCTTTCCTATCCTTTGTGTCCTGGTTCACTCTAATATTAACTCTAATT
>JBBYHH010444069.1:0-11468 GCA_038382905.1 Daphne laureola
GTAAGTTTGGGTCAGAATTTTTGGTCAAAGATTTTAGTCAGAGTTATGTTCAGGAGTGACGGTCATAGGCACATTTGGGACTGTGGACCCCAGTCCATCTTCAGTTATTTCATTTTTTTGCAGATTTTGTGCCATGATAACTGTCATCTATTTCTGCCCATGTTAGGAACATTGGAGTTCATGTCTATAGCATTAAGTTGGATCTGATTTTCGCAGTTGTGTGACACACTGAGTGTCAACCATTTCTGTCATGTAAGTCTGATGTGCGGTTACACCTAGCTGTGTTCTCCTTAATACCTCATAACCGATAAGGTATTTATTGCCAGATAATTATACACACTTATGGACCCGTTAACCATGCGAGAACTTAGAGTTTGGACCGTCCTCAGTTGGTTGGCGTCAGTGCTTTGGAAGTGCACTGTTAAGTCGAAGGTTTGTGATCTGTAGTCCGCTTAGAGAGAGAATGTGTTTCTGGTTTACTTCATCATGGATTCATTTCTGTTCAGATACCCCCCTTTACCAAATGTTAGTTATTCAAGGATCAGGGTCTTGGACCTTGTCTAAGAGCTAGTTCGAGAAGTCATGTCAATGACATTCTGACTTGTTCGTGAAGTGGAAAATAAGTATTAAGGTTACTTTATGGTGAAGATTCCTAGCATCGAGGAAGTTGGGGTTATAGGGTTGGTCTGTCTACCACCCTCTTGTTCTAAAATTCACTAGTCAAAATTTTAGAGTACGCAATCAGGAAGTACATATCCGTACCTCATCTTGGGAAGGATAAGCTATTCGAGATCAAGTTCGATTAAATTTGCATGGAAGAACAAGAGTTCTTCTTCTGGGAGCTGTTGGTTACCACTGAGGGAGTGGTTCCGAAGTATACTACTTCAGTTTTGATTTGTATTGGGTCAACTCACACATGTGTTCCGATTTGGGGTCAGGCTATGACACTCCATCTTGGAGTTCTATTTTGTGACAGTTCTGCCCCAATAGTCTGTTCTGCACTAGTTCCATCCCATAGTATACCAATAAGATATTCTGATTATGTCCGATATCCGAGTCTGTTGTTGCACCAGCATGGTGCTTTATTTGTTGACCCCCCAGTTTTGACCTCGAGAAGTTGCGAAAGTGTGTGTTAATCTTGGTCAAAGGGGCAATCCTCCAACTCATGTCAGTGGTTTGTCAATGATTGATATCATGCGTGTCTGTGGTTTGTCAGTTAGTGTGGTTGCTGCACCGTATGTATTGCCAACAAAGGCAATTTCATAGTACATATTCTGGATATGAAATACATTAGTTTGGTGATGTTCTGCATGTATAAGTTAGGATCAGAGATCATTGAGGCAACCCAGTGCTGATTGGTGATGTTAGTTTATGCACATAACACCTTTCAAGAGAAGTTCAGTAAGTTCGGTTTTCTGATGCTCTGAAACCCCGGAGTCTGAAGATACGTGGTGTGTTGGGATACATCTTTCCTTGTGGGATCCCATTGGAGTTTGAACTCTATTTCGTCTGGTCGTGGTCCACATTGTATGGCATCATTCGGGAGGCATTTGTGACACACCTCATTATTAGATTAATCTGTTCCAAATGGATCATTGTGGGCCCATAATCCACAGGGTTTAAGATTTGGGCCATTCTGTTCGGTACTTTTGAACTGAGATCTTCGTGCCTACAATTCAGTTGTTTGGTCATTTTCATGCCCGCTGTATGATGTTTCATCATTCTGATTGTCTGGGAGTTGTAAGGGCACACAGTCACCTTATGAGTCTGTTTAGGTTGTCTGTGGTTTGAAATATGATTACTTTCTATCTGTTCTGTATTACACCACTCAGGTGTTCTGTTCCGCATCACACTAGTCAGTTGTACTGACGATAATTCGGGTTTGGAATCTGTTAGAGGCATGATCCGTTTTAGCATTAGTATAGTTTCGCGGTTATGTCTAAGGTGTCCGGCATGTTCTGCATTGGTAAGTTCAAGGTGAATCTTTGAGACTTAGTTCTGACTACTCGAAAGTAATTAGTCCGCAGCACCGAACCTCATCACGACGAGGTATCGATAGCTCTACTGTATTGGGAATTAGTCCGAGGTTTCTGCTAATGGTCAGTTTCCCACGTAAGTACTCAGGAATTGTCACGTTCTGCTTAACTTCTAGTCTGAGCCTCGGTAAGGGTGTTTGGAGATAGTTCTAACATTGAGGATACTCTTGGAGGATGAAGGGTCCTAAGGGGGGAGGATGTTACAGTCCACCGCATGATATTGGTAATTGTTTCTAAATATTTTATTCAAGGGCCGATTATGTAGTACCGGGACTCCGTCTTAAACATGCGGGGCACATTTCTGCTAAAGTTTCATGTCCTGGGACTTCATTTGAGACTCATATCTACGGGATTTCATATTTTAGATTTGGCACGTGAATCCCGGCCCATTTCTCCAAAATTCACTTTGGAGGGTAAAATGGTCATTTTGAAAAATTCAAAAAAATTGGAATTATGTTGGACACATGATTGATGCCATTTTGAAGGGGGTACAATGGTGGGAATAAAGTTAAGAGATGATATTATATACCATTTCATAATATAAGTTTGTTATAATGGTAAGTGGATGACACATGTCACTAAAGTGGTGAAAGAAGGGAATATCTTGGAATTAATTGTGGTGGAGATTATTAAGGGGTTAAACAAAGGACATATTTTGTTCATGACTTGGTGATTTAAAATGGAAAGGAAAATGGTGAGGTAGTAACAAATTAAGTGAATATAAGGAAAGATAAGAGAGAGAAAATCATTTTGCAAAGTTCTTCTCTCTATTTTCGGCCGAATATATCTCCCTCTTCTTCAAGGAGTTCTTGCTTCATTTCTTCATCAAAGATTCAAGATTTCTCAAGGATTCAAGAAGGTAAGTTGATATTCATTATTATTTCATGGTGAAATTAAGTTTGGATGATGTTTTGAGCTCTATTTTCTTCTCCTCTTTAGGCTGAAATTTTGGGTTGATCTTGGATAATTCTTCTCCATCAAGTTCTTCAATTTTTTCTTAAGGTAAGCTTGGATTTGAGTCTATTTTGAAGTGGTGTTAAGCTTTCCTCCATGGGCTCCTTTGACATGGCCGAATTCTTCATGGGATGAGCTAGGGTTTTTTTGATTTCTTGATTGATGAAGTGGAGATGAAATTGTGATGCTAATGTGTTGTGAGGAAGCTTTATGACTCAATTCTTGATTTGGTTCATCTTGAAATTCTCTCCTTTGGTTGTTCATGGTTTGACCGATTTTTAGGGGGAATTATTTAAGGAAGTGTTCTTTGTTGAATTGGAGAATTGTGTTGAATTGATAATGGAATTGAGCTTCTAAAATTGATGGGAGGATGATTGGATTACTCCTTTTAATATTCATGTTTGGCCAAATTTGTTGAGAGATTCTTCAAGATTGATGTTCTTTGTCAAATGTTGGAATTGAGTTGAATTAGGAATGAAATTGAGTTCCTAAATAAGTATGGAATTTTGGTAACATTTTTCATGGTTGGTCTTCTTCATCATTTGGCCAAAATTATGGGTGTTGAATTAAGGTGTATGTTTTGATGAATGTTGGATTTGAGTTGAGATACGAATGAATTTGATCTTTTTTCTGTTAAATGGATGATTGGTAGCATTTCACTTGATTGGTCTCATTTCGATGATTTGGGCCGATTTGAAGAAGCTTGAGTTAAAGCTTCTTTTGTGTTAGAAGTTGATCAATGGTTGGAGAATTGTATTCCTTGTTGTTGTGTGGTTGTTCAGTTGTGTTTTCTGTGGTTGAGCATCGTGGAAAGTTATCGGATACTCTGCCGAAATTTTGTTAGAGATGTGGTTGCTCGGGTTGGTACTTGAAGTGTGCAATTTGTCAGGTAAGGGTTCAACTCTCTTGTTTATGCATTCTGGGAGCTATTTTCAAGCATGAAAAGTTTTTTGAAGATAGTCCCGAGATGAGGGTGGGGCCTGATGATCCTCGGGGCTAGTTATATGGTAAGGTTAATGGTATATAGGTTTGAAGCTCAAGAGGTCTACTTATGTGCTTCTAATGTGCATTGGTCATTTGATGATCAATTCTGTGAATCTGATTTGCATTGATCATTTGATGATCAATTCTGTGATTACGACGGTTTTGGGGAACCTAGGCCCCTCGCTGGTACCATGCATTTTCTTTAATTGACCCTATTTATTTTGGCCTTTGAGCTGCCGAGGGCCGTCGTATCTGTTTCCATCCGACGGGATGTCTGTATTTACATCTCATGTCATTTTGCATATCATTGATCATGTGATACTTAGGTTGTATAAATTGGTTAGAACATGGCATACTAACCTCTTTTTGCAGGTTGTTCTTCAAACCATTACCCTTACCTAAGCCCTTACCAAGTTCCTCTCGAGGACTCAACCCCTTATGATTAATATTTTTCAGGAGCTTCTGATAAGTAACCTGCGGAGTAGTTCCGTTAGGTTTTCTGTGATTTTTACTTTCAGGTACATACTGCTTCTTGATGTTATTTCTGTTCTGGGCGGGGGTGATCTCGATTGAGTTTGTTTCTGCTTGAGATTTCTGGATGAGCACTTATGAAACTACTAACAGTTAACTCTTTTATTTGTGTTAGCAGCAGTAACAGTGACCTTGAGGTGATCAAGTGTGTCAGGCTCTCTAGTTGTATATGCATATGTGCATGTAGCATGGATCACAATTCGTGACTTGTATGATTAATCAATAGCTTGCATGATTTGAGTTTGGTTATTGTGTATAAGTGCGTAAGATACTATTATCCATGCTTCCTTGATGCATAGTATAAGTTGTAGATAAATATGGACATGTTTGTGAAGTAGTTTAAGATAGGCTTTTGTTGCCCTAATTGGTTATGGGTATACGCCTAAGTGTTAGGAATGTTTTGCTTAAGTGTTTGTGATTTGAGACTTGAAGTGCAATCTTCCTCCTTTGTACCTTTTGAATGTGCCATCTTTCGGTATGCTAGGGAGTTAAGGTACATCGGGCCAGGTTATGGGAACCAGTGCACCAAAATAGCCCTCGTTCTGTCACTCCCCCTCTCCGCCCCGCTCTGTTGCTTCCGCCCAGTGAGGGGGGGGGGTGACAGCTCTCTTTGAGCTTAAACCCTAAGATTAAATTAGCTTCTTGAGCTAAGGGCTTTTATCCCTTCAACCTCCATTTCAGAGGGGTTGAACATCTAATCTGTGGAGAAGCTTTCTACGAGTGAATTCTAACATTTACTCTACTTTTATTTCCTTAGTGCTATTATCTACTTCCATGTCTATCTTTTAGCAGTAATAGAGTATGGTCATGCTTGTCTTAGTAGTATAATGGTTAGGTTGCAAGTTATCTTTCTCCATCACTATTTTAGTAGATTTTGGTCTTTGAGCCTATGTTATAGTAACATGCATGTTTGGTGATTGCTTACATTAGCATGCGATTTAGGAGTACGATGAAATGTTCGAGAGAACTTTCATCGGCTTGGCCCCAAGACCAATTGATAGCCTAACTTGGACCTCGAGAGGGCCCAAGTAAGTGTCTGTTGGTGAATAGTTAGGCGATGTATTCCTTGGAGAGATCACCCCTGGACCACGAGAATGTCCAGGAGGTGAACCCTCTTATACAGGCGGTGGACCGCAGTGCCTGAGAGGGGAGTGGGATGAGGATAGTAACTCACTTCACTAAATAATATTGAAGATTGATTGCATGCTTCCTTGCTTAGTATGACTATAGGAGTAGAGTAGTTACATTCTGATGTCTTCGAGAAACATGTGGTAGTTTGTGATATGCTAGTGTATCTAGCAAAGTGTAGTAGAATCTGGTTCTAGCGAATCAAATGATCACTGGGAGTTAGAGATGACCTTGGTGGTCGGCAAGTGGCATTAACGATAATCCATGCTACTAGGACACAATTTTAGTCGCACATCCATGTTGCTTAGGATGTACAGTAGTACTATGAGAGCCCATGATTGCTGATCAATAGATGATGTTACTTCTTCCCCTTCATGATTTACTATCTTCCCTTGCTTTTCCCTTCTTGCATGACTCATCATTCATCCATGATTCTGCCTCTCTCACTACTATCTGCATTGCATTCATGCATTCTTATTGCACAAGTATTTTTCTATGATATCTAAACGTTCGACTCTCTTGGGTTCAATCCCTCATTCTGAGCCACTATACTATGATAAGATATTGTTAAGGCTAAATGATGTGTTTATAAATGTATTTTCTTAGTCGAGTGTTACTTGGCCTTCATTATGATATAAACCTATCATGTGTAGCAAAACCCTCACTGATAGTTTTACACCCATAGATATAGTATGACTAACATGCTTTTACTGTGCTAGAGCCTTCGTAAGAGGATCAACCACATTGTTGTTTGTGTCCACACTCATTATGTTTACAGCACCTCGGTCGATGATCTCCTTGATCAAATGATAACGTTGAAGGATGTGTTTGGATCATTGGTGAGAATGTGGTTCCTTAGCCTGGATGATTGCTCCATTATTGTCACAATATAGCTCAACCGATCTAGCTGAGGATACAACCACTCCAAGTTCCTCTATGAACTTCTTGATCCAAATAGTTTCCTTCACTGCGTCCAAAGCGACAATATACTCTGCTTCCATTGTAGAATCATCTACTGTTGATTACTTGGAGGTTCTCCAACTAACAACACCTTCATTCAGGCAAAACACATATCCAGACTGCGATCTGAAGTCATCCGTATCAGTTTGGAAACTCGCATTCGTAGAACCCTTTATATAGAGCTCTTTGTCACCTCCATAGAACAAGAACTTATCCTTAGTTCTTCTCAACTAGTTAAGGATATTTTTTACGGCCACCCAGTGTGTTTCGCCTAGGTCTGAATTGTTCTACTCAATGCATATGACACATCTGGTCGAGTACATATCTGAAGGTTTTAGATCTTTTAGATTCTCATTTCATGTTCATATTTATATAAGAGAAGATAGAACACATAGGAATATAATAAGGGCAAATTCTAAGTACCTTTCACCCTTGAAAAAACTGCTTAAGGAATATTTAATTCGTTTCTCCAAAACATAAGCTCCTTCCTCGCTTGATATTGATGTATCACCTCCTTGATTCCTTATTAGGATGATGGCGGATGGAAGAAGAGGAAGATGGATGAACAAGATGGAGATTCCAAGATGAGAAGAGTGTTGTAAAGAACACTATGAAGATTCACACTTAATCTCAAACAATTCACCAAGTATGGCGCCAAAAAGAGAGAAGAAAGGAAGAAGAAAACTTGCAAGAATTATGTGAATAAGAGTAATCCTAATGGCTATTCTTCTCATCTATTTATAGTTGAAGAGAATGGCCATTAGAATTATGGTAATTACTCATACCATAAAAGCTTCCACTAAGCGTTCATTTAAGCTTACCATTTAAGCTTAAAAGGCTACTCATTTTATTATTCTACTAAACATTTATTCCTTAAAATGAATGGCCTTTTTTTTTCCTTTAAAATACTCCAAAAATCGGTATATACATGATATACTTTTAATGGAGTTATTCAATGGTGTAAGGTGCATACACCTTGTACCAAAGTTACCAAAGTATCCCTACTTTAATAAAAGGTTCTAAAGGTGGTAATAGATATAAAATGAGGTTTGAATTTATACAAAATAATTTCAAACACTTTCAATTCACATAATTGTTCCCCTTTAAGCTTATTAGTGCACTTTTACCAAAATACCTATACTTTGATAAAAGATGCCCTAATGGTTTCTTCCTCTAACTTGAACTCACAACTTATTTGTAGTGTGTAGGAGTACCAAATCAAGAATTTCTTGACGCGCCAGAGAATTCCAACAAACTCCCACTCGCACTAAGACACTTTTCAGTAACTACTCCCACTCAAAACAAGTCTCTCAAACTTAAGCCAAATCAAGGAAAATTTGTATAAATGGAGTTAAGCGTGCGACCTCAAGGCACACACACATTAAGTCACTTTCATTGTGTTTTTAGACTCACAATGAAAGATTGTCCTCTCCTCAATGTACTTGAACTTATCAAGTATGCTTGAACTTATCAAGCACTTATGTGTGTTTTGTTTGAACTTCTTCAAACATCAGTTGAACTTATCAAGCCTACTTGAACTCATGAAGTATTGCCTTTATAAACCCCAGACACAATGATACATTTTCTTAATCACAATCAGTATCTTTCATAGAACTTCAACTAATTGAAATTCATGATTGTATTAAGAAGCTAAGATCTCATTATCAATACTCACAAGTCAATCAAACATACACAAAGTATGTGGGCACAAGATTGACCTTTTAAAGTTTAGGTAATTATACCAACTTAACTACCTAAAAGGAGGATACTCCAGCGTTATATTCTCTAAGGCATTCGACAACCAATTAAAGTAGTCTCATTGATACAATTCACTAGTAGTAAGCTAAAGTCACGAAGAGTTTATGTCAAAGAATCTCACACTAAGAAAGAACAGAGACAACTTGCCTACATTCTTTCTTTGATCGCATTTCATGGACATGGAATTCTAGGAACACATCCTTGATGAACATATTCTTCAAGAAACACATCCTAAGGAACACATCCCATAAGTCTCGTATGAACACTAATACTGTGTTTTACCTACACCACTTGGAATGATGTTGTTATAGCCACCATGAGAGGATGGTGACTTTCCAACACTGGGACTTGGTTTTTATGGTACAAGCTACAATTCCTATTAATGTTCACATCCCGGATGTCTAATGAAGGTTTACTATATGAATTACATGTTATGAGATGCTACAATTCATGTTTCCCCTTGGTGCAAGCTTGGCACCACCTTTGGTTCAATGTTGGCACAAGAACGGAAAGAAATAACATTTCAGGGCACTTTGGCGCCAAGTCTGAAGAAAAAATGGGTACGGATTTTTTTGGCCACTATGGCGCAAGGTTGGTGCCATGTTGGTGCCAAGTCTGCGGAAAAGCATGATCTGGGTGGTTTTGGTGCTAAGTTGGTGCAATCTTGGTGCCAGTATGGCGCCAAGTCTGAAAGGAAAATCGAAGAAACACTCCCTGGTGGCTATGGCACCATGTTGGCGCTAAAATGGCGCTATGGCTGGGTAGAAAAAGGTTAAAACGTAATTTCTGGAGTTAAGTTTCATTTTAACAATTACTCTTCCTCTCTCCTCTCCCTCTCTGCACTCAACTTCTAGCCCCAAACCCTCACCATTTTCTTCATTAAGCATCTTCATTTAAGCTTCCAAACTAAGAAGTTAAGCTAGATTCATGAAGGATTCATCCTAGAACCAAGATTGCATCAAGATTCAAGCTCCATCTTCTCTTCATTGGTGATGGCCGAATTTCTTGATTGAGATAGGGTGAAGAATTTCCATCAATCCTTGAAGAATTGAATAGGTAATCATGTTCTAATGATTAATTTGAGCTAGAAACAAGTTTAATATCATCATTTCACCATGATTTTGGAACAATCGAACTAGGGTTCATGTTGGATCATGAACAAAAATTGGGGGAATATTGAATTGATGTTAAATTAGTGTTCTTGGGTGAAATTAGAGCATGTTTAATGCTTGGAGTATATATCAATTCATCATGAATCATAAAGCTATGTGTTAAGGCTCCAATTTTAAGGTGTAGGAACAAAACATGTAATTGTCCTAAAGTAAGGCCAAAAACTTGTTCTAGATATGATTTTAAGCATCTTTAATGCTTGGAAGAAGTGTTGAATCAATGGTTATGATCATTGTTAAATGTGGTCAAAGTTTGCCAAAATTGGACAAAGTTGCTCAAAGTGTATAATTGTATTGAAGTGATGGTTCAATTATGTTCTTGGAATGATTTTGAGAAAATTTAATGTTTGGTATGTGTTGAGAATCATATGGGAGAGTATAGTACTAGTTATGGCCAAATTGAAGCTTATGTGAATAGTAAAGAATTGTTGTGAAATTGTGCATAAATGATGTTGTTTTGATGTGTAAGAGTGTAAATTGATGAGAGCAAGAGGAAGAAATGTTTGGTTGGAATATTTGGCACTAAGGCCGAATTGATAGTGAAAGTTAGAATTGATGTAGGGTAAAGGAAAATGTAATGGTTGTTAATGTTTGATGTTAGGATGAGTTAGTATGAATGTGTGTAAAATGGTAGAGGAATTGAATGAGTGTTGATGCATTTTAAAGGTTTGGCTGAAAATGACAAAGGATGGAAAGTTAAGGAATTGGTTGAAGGAAGTGAAATGTTAAATGATAAATGATGTTATGCTAGAGTAAGCTACTTGTATATGGAGTTATGCTAAATTTGGATGCAAACTGACCAATTTAGCAAAGTGGGCTGAATTGCAAAGTAGAGAAAAGTTTAGGGAAGTTGCATATTTATACATGGTTGATGATGTAATGAATGGTTAACCACGTAAGTGTAATTGTAGGAAAAAATGAATGAGGATTTGATGTGGGATGAATTGAAGAAGCTTAAATAAATTGAGTTATAATGTTAGAAGTTGTAAGTAATTGCATGGGTGTTCTTGCACTAAGGAAGGCATCTTGTACGTCAAGTTACGTTAAATTTGGGCGAAGAACGATCATTTTAGAAATTATGGACCGAATTGTTAACTATGAAAAAGTTGATGATTAATGTTGTAGATTGCCCAAATAATGATGGAAATGATGGTTTTCAAAGGTTAAAGTTATAATGGGAAAGAATTAGGAAATTCCGTGACTTTTGGAAAAAATGATCGGGAAACGGAAAAAAATTATAAGTGTTGAAGGTCAAAAAGTCAAATGCAAGAATTTGACTCCTTATTACTTATATCAGTGTTTAGAGCTGAAGAGAGCTACTTGCTCAACACGGAACAGTATACCGGAAGGGTTAAGCAGAAAAGTATAATAGAGCAAAGTTGCACGGACGACTTCTCACAGCTGTTATGTACGTGTAAGGGTTCAACTCACTTATATGCTTTCTGGGCTTCTGGTTTGCATATCGGGTAAATTGAAGCTAGCTCTCGGCCGAGGGTGGGGCCCGATGACTCCCAAAGCTAGTTCCATGGTAGGGGTAGGGGTATGCAGGTACCATGGATGCGGGACTTTCAGCTCCGCCATGATGATGTACTGCTATCACACGGTGATCATTACAGATGTTTCCAGGTTCCGGAGTCACGACTCGCGTGACCATTCCGTTGAACCTAATGACTGACACAGATTAAGCCAGGTTTTTGGGTCATGACCTGCATAACTTCCACGGGAGACCTGATGATGATGACTGTTACTGCTTAACAACTGTTACAGGGAACGTACGCCCCACGCTAGTACTACGCGCCATGATGATGATTATGAAACTCCGTAGGGTTGCGAAATAACCTTGGGAGGCCTTCGTATAATGATGATGATGAATGTGCATTGCATATCATATTCACATTTTTATAGGATGCATAATCTACTGCATACTATTCATGCTAACATTATCATT
>JBBYHH010444180.1:0-11468 GCA_038382905.1 Daphne laureola
TGGTTCATACCTATGTCTTATTACCGAGATGACCTGCGTTAGGTCAGTTAAGTAAGGTTAGGCGAGTCGCCAGTTCCCACCACCCCCGTTCCTGATCGGCATGCGCGGCTCCGCCGGGTTCGGCGCGGGGGAGGTGGTAACAGGTAGGATCTATTAAGAAAGAAAACTGGTCAACTAAAACCTCAAATTTTAAACAGAGGACTTCTATACTTCAAAAATAGAATAGTGGTCCCAAAGGCTATGAAGTTGAGAGAGAAAATACTTTAGGATGCCCACTACAGTAAGTTTTCTGTACACCTCGAATACATGAAGATGTATAGGAATTTTAGGAACCAGTTTTGGTGGCCTTGGTGTTGACTTTGTTGTCTCCAACCATTTTTTTTTATGATTCCAAAATCTTGAGGATCATTTTGCAAAGTTTTGATAAACTTAGTGTCTTCACCAAGATTTTTATTTCTTGGTTGTTAAGATAAAAAAAAATGTTGGGATTAAAGTGCAAAGTACTTAAAAGTGCATGAATTCGTGTCTTATAAGAACACAATTACATATCTCGACATATACTTACTTTTGTCCAAATTCTTGATTAATGTGGACTTGTTTCTTAACCAGATTTATAGGTTTTTTAAGAAGAATTGTTGAAGATTAAGAATATGGAAACCAACGGTCATCTTCTTCATCAAATCAAGGAAATCTCGTATTGACAAGATACAATCAGCTCAGAAAAGGAAAGAAATCAAGGAAGCGTATGATGCAGTGCACATCAATGCGTTGATGGCCAGATGCTCAAAATACAAGCTTCGCATTTTACAAGTCTTGAAGCATTCAATCATGAAGTCATTCACTCCACTACTGAGCAAAAAAATTCAGAGAAAGATTTCAAGTTTGAATCTCTCAAAGAATTCCAAGATCAAAGAATAAATCCATCAAGTTATTGAAGTCAGTCTTCATCAACGTGTTGGTGGAAGTTGACATAAATTTTTAAAGATCTACAATAGCTAGAAATCAATTAGTCAACGATCAAATATGTACCTTCTTCATTCTCCTATACACTCTCACAGATCAAGAAAACTCTCGAATTATCATTCACAAAGTTGCAATCTTCCAGAAGATCATCTACAACCAGCTTTGACTACATCAGAGAGTTCATCATTAGAGAAGCCTTATGTTCTATACTTCTTATTGTAAAAGGTTATCTCTTTAGAGATTACATTGATTAGCTTCATTAATTGGTGGTGATAGACCAGTTCTTCATCACTGATTAAGTGTAACTTCCCAAGGAAGAGGAAGGTTGATAGCATACTTTATCAACGCGTTGATCTCAGTCCTACTGTCAACACTCTAAGTCTTGTTAGTCAGGAACCTTGGTGTAAAGTTTTGTCTGTCAAAAGCCATTCTACAAGTCTTGTGTGGCAGGCATTGTGTAAAGTCCTGTTAGTCAGGCAATTGGTAAAGTCTTGTTAGTCAGGCATTAGGCGTAAAGTCTTGTGTGTTAGGCAGCCTTGGTGAAAGTACTGTGTGTCAGACACTCTGTATAAGTCCCGTGTGCCAAGGCTAAGTTCTAGTGAAGAAAATCTCAAGTGTGACTTGATTAGAGGACGTAGGTCGAGTTGACCGAACCTCTATAAATCTATGTGTCTTTCACTCTTCTACATACTTCTATATGTGTTAACCATAAACATGTTGATATCTTGTTGCTGCAAGAACACTCAACTCTGATCTATCAATGTGTTGATCTGAGGGTTTTGGTTACAAATCCAAACGATTTTAACTTTGTTTTAAGACCAATTCACCCCCGCCCCCTCTTGACCATACTTGGGTCTACACTTGGCTGAAATGAGATATAAGAAGAATGGTAAGAGAATGTGTAACTTGCTAGAGGGTAAAGGTAGAACACCAAAAACCACTAGAAAGATTACAGATTTTACCTATACCAGAGTATAAATGGGAAGCATCACCATGGATTTTCTTACAGTCTTACCTTTGAGTAAGGCAAGCATGATGCAATATGTATGATAGTTTATCCATTATTTAAATGTCATCACTTTATCCCTATAAAGATGACAAAAATCTTTGATAAAACGGACATTATATACATCAAGGAAATAGTGAGATTGCATGGAATTCAAAATTCCATTGCTTTAGATAGAGATCTCTGGTTCATCTCAAAGTTTTGGATTTCTTTCCAGAAAGTCATAGAAATCCTATTGGATAATGACTCAAATTATTTAATTATGAATGTTGGAGGACTGGTGGTGACATTAGCCCGATTTTTTGGGTTGTTATAAGAAAGCTTAAATATTACGTGTTGTGTTTGATAATGGTGAATGGCTCTAGGATTTTTTACTTGGGTGGCAACTCTTCTAAGTTTGATTTGTTTAGGACTCTTAAAGTTTTTTTAGGAATGAAGTCGGCTAGTTTGTAGTGGGATTTTGGCGTGACTTATTTTAGTTAGTTTAGGATTATGTTTTCCTTATTAGTATGTGATTAGTTTTTGGTTGTATCCTATGTAAAGGAAAGTTGTTTTAGAATTTAGAGTATGATAGAAAAGCCAATGTGGTGGAGAGCAATATGCATGGGTGAAAAAAATAGAAGAGAGGTCCAGAAGCCAAGATGGCTAGAACAAGAGTTTTTTATAGTTCTCATATATTATTAAAGATGTTATAGTATTTTCTCTCATCCGTGAACGTAGCCGAACCACGTTAAATTGTTATCTGTATATTTGATCGAGATTTCTTATTTCCATTACGCATGATGGGTGTTCAGGGAGAAAGTTGTTTGTTTACCCTTGTTTCCCAGCAAGTGGTATCAGACATATGGTTGGATTTTGATGAAGCGTGGTCTGATGTTGATGGAATGTATGGTTGCATCCTAGTAGGGTATGTGTGTTGGGACTCGGACTTGCGTCCGTGCGACAACTAAAGTGATTTAAAAGATTAGGGATCAAAGTGTAAATAAATAGAAAACTGAGCTAGATTTTATGAAAAATAGAAACTGATAATGAAAGAAAAATAAGTGGAATGACTGAATTGAGAAGAAAGAAATAATAGAGGATCATTTTGTAAACAAGAAAAATGGACTAAGTTAAGGAAATGACTGAAATGTAAGAAAAAGGACAAATGGGGTTCTTTTGTAAGTATAATGAAAGTTGGAGGACTGATTATATTATTGTTTAATATATATGTATATTGGTAACAGGAAGGGAAAGTAGAACAGATCAGAATCGAACCAGAGTTCTACTTCTTCTCGATTCTTCTCTTTCTGGGCGACGGCGAGCTGGACTGGGCATGAGAGAGAGAGAGAGAAAATATGAGATGGCCGGCGGTAGGGCGCGACGGCCAGCGAAGGACGCCGGTGATTGGGAACGGTTTGGCTGGCGATGAGGAGAGCTGGAAGTAAGGATCCGATGTAATCTTCTTCTTTCTTCCTCACTTTGACCCGACGCTTGGCGATTCACGTCAACGGGACCATGGTGGAGGTGACTCGAGGCTGGGAGCCGATTTACTCGAGGCTGGACTCCCTCTGTTCTTCGAGCACTGTTGAAAGGCGGAGGAGATGAAGGTTCCAACGTGTTTGCCAACGACGGGTGAAGGTAATCAACCCACTTCTTCCCTTTTACTGAGACTTTGGCCCCTGACTGCTCTGTATATTGACTAAAGAAGTGTACTGATGAATGGGTGAAGGTACGAATCTTGATGTTATGTGTTTTTGGAGTTCCTTGTGATGAATTGTTGAAGGTGCACTAAGACGAATTAACTGTTACAGCCATAAGTGATTGTTGTTTTAGTGCACAAATGATGAATATTTATGCCAATTATTGATGAAGTGTGTTGAGGACACATGGTTTTCGAAACTGTGTGATTAATTACTGATATCATTACAAATAAAATGTCATGTGGCATATATATTTAATGACATATATATATTGTGTCACTATATATATATATATCATAGTGACAATAAAAAATGCCAGTAAATGTTTTTAACCGTTAGTGACACATTATGATTAAGTGCCGCAAATTTATGTGCTTCTAGTGGCATAAAACAACATTGTGTGAGAATAAGTTAATTTTTTAAAATAAAATTTTATATAGTATGTGACACTAGAGGGTAGACAAAAACAAGTGCCTCCTAATAAAAAGAATTAAAATCCATTTCCCTCGTTGTCATTCTCTAACCCTAATCCATCCTTCACAGATATTTCTCATAGGTAGGAGCCCTTACCCCTCGGCTTGCTCCACCTCCATCGACGATCCGACATTCTCAAACTTGCTCTGCCTCCATCGACCTCCGACACTCTAACCTGCTAATTAACATTCTCAAATCTCTGCTCATCATCGATTGACCTACTCCGATGAATTTCCCCGACCTGCTTCATATTGATGCTAAATTTGTGTGCGGAGCTCTCGAGGCTCCATTGGCAAGTACACAGATGAGTGGTTGATCTAGACGGTGCCATGGAGGGGTGTGTCACTATTATTGTCAGTCGTGGTGCTGATGCAGGCGCCATCAAGTTGATTGACGCTAGGGATGAGTGAATCGATGATCTTGATATAGCCGGCCCAGGTAACATGTTCGTCGCCATAACACCCTTCTTGTTGCTCTGGAGGACACTATTGCCTGCTCTATTGCACTCTGTTGAGGATCTCGTCTTCTCAGGACGAGCATCTGTTGAATTTTTAAAATCCTCATCTCTTCATTCCTTCAACATCTCTATGTACATATGTTTTACCTTTTTAGCGCTTGCTTATTAGCTGTAGCTCTATATACTTTGCTGATCATCGCCAAATCTCACTTGCTTCTGTTCTAATTCGATCTAAAATCTAGGTACTCTACGTTTCTCTCTTGTCTTTTGATTATTTTTTTCTTGCTGCCTACATGTATGTCGTAAAGCTGGACTCAAGTTTAGAATGAGTATCATCTTAAATTCATTATGTCACTTGTTACATGTTCTGATCTTTGCCTTTCTAGCAGTGCTTGAACTAAATTCACAGTCTCATGTTCTGATCTTTGCTTTTCTGGCAGGGCATAATAGCTTGATTAGACATCTGCAAGAAGAGCTAAGAGACTGTGAGTTTCACTATTGTAGTGTATTGGTACTTCACTTTAAGTATCAGAGGGTGGTTTCCTTTTTCATTAATGCATAAATAATCATAGAATAATTGATCTAGCAGATCACTCTCAAATGGTTTGTTAATGGATTCTTGTCGAGTTTCATTAAAGCTCAAAACAATCGATGTACTTTTGGATGTAGATGGATTTATTTCATTGAATCTTGTAAAACTAGATAGAAGTTAGCTATGAAAACATGTTAATCATCTTTCTAAAAGTCACATTGATGAGGTTCGCTTGGCTTATTATTGTGATTACAAAACACATCAAGTGTTTTTGGCTTTAGTCTTGTGGCCAACGGGCATGGTTGTCAAGCAGTTTGTTTGTATTAAAAAAGTCTTGCATCATGTGCACCTTCTGAAGGGGAGCACCCCAACCCTGCATATTGCTTTTGTTGTAGGATGCTTTGAAATTTTTTTATAAGAGCATGAGCAGTGCTGTGAAGAATGAATTCATGCCTGCAGCTCCTTGGAAAGGTAAGTTGTATAAACATCTATTTTGCTCACCCCATTGATCTGGTTAATGGGTTGATTTTGGAAGGTTACCTATTTGTTTTGAATTTCTTCTATTATGTTCACAGATGAGATGAGTTGGAGAAGAAATGCAGTTAAGTTGATTATCATTGTTCTTTTCTTGCACATGCTAAGCTCCCAAATATGGGATGGAAGTGGAATTAACCAAATATTGTTGTCTATCTGATCAATGAGCACATGCTAAGCTCCCATTTTGAATAAGGTAAAACCATATAACTCTAACATGAGTAATATATCAGTTTTGCCTATTTACCATTAATTTGGCTTATACTATTTTTTTAACGGGTTGGTTTGCACTAGATAACCGAATACCTCAATACCTTAGATTTTGATCCAATCTCTTTTAGGTTCTCAATGGGAGGAGATATGTTAATTTGTAATATGGTCATACACACGTCGATACTTTAGAATTTTGATATGCATGTACTTAATGTTATACTAATGGTTTTAGTTATAATGAGATTCCCTCAGTCATGGGCATACGTCATTTTTATCCTACAAAATAAGGTTTTTATTTACTTTGAGTGTTTTAGTTAAACATGTTGAAAATTGTGCATGCTCGTTTACTAAGCCTGATGGTTTATTTGTAGTTAAACATGTTAAACAAGATCTGACATATTGATAGTTTAGTTGTAGTATCAATTTAATAAGCCTACTGGTTTATAGAAGTTGCAACTATATATTGCTATAGATATAGTTTCTTAAAATATCCAAAGTACATTTCCTTTGCTTCTGTTTGTGTTGTTTTGTCTTTTTTTGATCGACTTGCATGTCAGTTTTGCTTGAAGGGCCGTGCAATATTTGCTAGTGGGAATCCTTTTGATCATGTTGAATACAAAGGGAAAGCTTTTATTCATAACTTGTGCTTTCTTTAAATAATTACTTTGAATCTATATGATCAATGCAAAATCTTCACGGGATCCTCTTTGATTTCATTTACGCAGGAAATTGTGCGAGCTCTCTTAGACAGAAGGGAAGACTTCTCATGAAGCATATGGAGTCAAGGCTCCTACTATCTTTAATTATATCTTTGTTCTAAGTTATGTTCTGAAGGAAAAAAATGTTTGCTACGAATTATGATTACTAATTTTGTCCCTTATGAACCAATTCTTATATTTCTAGGTTCTGATTGTCACAATTGTAGTGTACTTTTAAGTAATGCAATTTACTTTATTTAACAGTTATGAGTATTATTTTTGTCTGATTAGTGTGACACATAATAAACAGAATAAAGGTGTTGAGAAATAAGTTAGTATATGGCACAAAGATTTATGCCATAAAGCTCATTGACGCTAGTGGCATATGATCTGATTCACAATTTTTATGCCACTAAAACAAATGATAAATGAGGTTGTTAACGTTCTATTCTGGCAAAAAATGTATGCCATTAAATTGTACTAAGATGTTTTTACTTTTAAATAAGTGCCACTAAATCTTGGTGTGTTTACAGCAACACACGCATTAAGTGTCACTAAAAAGATTTAGTGTTACTGTTTCTAGTGACACTCGTGAGTTGTTGTTTCACATAAATATCTTTAGTGGCACTTTTTTGTCATGTAGTGGCACATACTCTGTGCCATTAAATAATATTTTATTTGTAGTGTAGATTCCATGGTTATATTGATGAAGATAGATAGGAATACTTATTGTTATGGTGTTACAAAAGGGAGAGGAAGGATTATCAAATGTAAGAAATATAAGGAAATTACTGAAAGGGAATTAGTGTGTTAACTACTATATGATTGAGAATCTCTCCAATGGATGGAAATTTGATGATTTCCCATGAAGAATTGTGAAAAAAAACCCTTTTGAACTGATCACTATTGTTTACTAATTGTTAATGACTTTTGTAGAAATAAATGGAACTTACTTGAGAGGAGAGGGTTTAAGATTTATTGTTGATGTAAGAAGGGAGGTTATTGACTACTGCATGCTTGCTCCATGAAAGGAGGATGTAAATGCCCTCTTGAAGGCCTCGGCCTTGAACTGTAGTTGCTAGAACTAATGTTTTACCTTGATTATTGTGTTCCGTGTAAAACTACTAACATTAGACGTTAACTCTTTATATTTTCTGGTGTTGGATAATGAAGAAAATAGGAAAGAATTGTAAATGACACCTTCGATCATGGAGAGCCTTGTTTAATATGCAAGCACATTATATTACTGATGATTGAATATGTGTTCCACGATCAGAGGAATCTACGTGATTCAAGACAATATACGAATGATTAAGATAAAAGGAAAATTAATATTAAAATTTAGAATAATACTGAGAATATAAAGATAAATATTAAATGACGTGTACGATCTCAAAAAGATTAATTATTGAACGATAAATATGAGAGGTCACATCCAACTGTATCAAGAACCCAACTTGTCTAGAGAAGTATACCACTTTACTCCTCACTTACAAAATAAGCATGTGACTCATCACCATTGCTTGTGCCATACCGTTTACTGGTACATTTATTTAAGTGGGGGAACATGCTTAGTGGAGAATGTAGATGTACTTACTACATGTATACCTTCGGGAGCAATATAATAACTGAATCATTGTCATGTTTCACATGGCAATAACACTGTTGAGAACTTAATAACTCGGAACTCAAGGAAGAAAACACTAGAAGGCTAAACACTGAACTGGGACTACACTGGGAGTTGTAATTACAACGTGAAGCATCTCCAATAGGTGGAACTTAAAATAGAGTCTAGACTAGCTTGCCAAGTCAGGATCAACCTTTCTTCCTGGCCGGGGCCGCCACCCCCTGTAAGTCCCTTGAACTCTTCTCTCTTTCAATTCTCACTTGCAAGTTACTTATAGTTATATTATTACTTGTCAATACAAATACTCATTCCCCTTATATAAAACTTGCAAGGAACTTAGCTATGATCGAGAACTAGAGATAAGGTCGGGATGGACGCCTGCAGCTGAAGGACTGTAACAGAGAAATACTTGGAGGACCTCGACACTATTTACTTGTATTCTTCTTTATTTCTTTCTTTCTTTCTTACTTTGAAGGTAAACGCACTCTAAACCTCGAGATTTGTCTGGATGTTCTTAGTTCTGTCATGAAATTCATTTTTAAAACCTTTTAAATGGTTTTATGAAATATCTTAGGAGTTGTGAAACGTCATTCACTGGAGTTCTTTCTCTGCTCTAGAAACCAGCTGGAACGGCGGGTCACAATAGTAGGTGTCACCAAACTCATCAATGGGTGTGCGTATGGTATGAGGCTGAGTTGGGTTTCATGGCCTATTGTGGGTTACTTGGTTAGAGGGTCTCCTTTGGTTAGGGTTTAGTTGGTACGGAGGTGTTTGGAAGTCGTTGGAGGCCATATTGGTGGGAGGTGGTGTAGGTTGGTTCACCTTGAATGAATCATTAACACTTGCTTCACTTGCGGGTTGTTTGCCAAGATCCACCTCAAGCTTGCTTATCCTATCAAAACCTTGACCCTTTTGAGTTTTCATATCACTAAAGGTCTGAGTTTTCATATCACTCAAGGTCTTGGTAATCTTCTCAAGTTCAGCTTCCACTTCGGCCATATCTTCCATGGTAACAAGTTGCACCTACACAATCAGAGAACAAGAAGAAATGTTGTTTTGACCTCACAAGTGTTTCACTCTTTTATTTGGTACTCTCGGCCGTTTGCACTCCAAGTTAAAACTTATGAGTTCTACAACCCTCCTATGAAATCCAAACTAGACCCCTAGGAAAATGGTTGACAAAATGTTTGAACCAAGAACAAAGATTGTAAAGCCTTAAAACCCACTTAGAAAAGCACTAGTTACCGTTTTGTGGTAGCTAGGTTTTTGTGAGACTTTGTTTTGGTCTGATGGGGGATGAAAGAACAAGGGTTGGAATTTGGCCTTTTGGTTATGAAAAGATTTCTGGTGAAAACTCCTTTGAAACCAAGACCTTGATGAACTAACAACCTCTTCTCTTTCGGGTTTGTCCCTTTGATTGTTGCCTTTAGATTTCCTCTTTTAAACACTTTTGTTCTTACTTTTTCAAGATCAGTTGAGATTGTAATGAACCACAATGACCTCTTTTTGATCTTAGGGTTTTGGGTTAAGATATCAAGAACACTTAGAACATACTATGAACACTAAACAACAACAAACCGAGAAAAGACTTCACTTGAACTTTGTAATTCTTTTGTTTGAAACCGGTTATTTTGTGAAACTCACCAAGAATCTGAGAAAATGAGTTGAAGAACAAAAGGTTCTAACAACTCAAAACACTTAAAAATGGAGTTTGAAAGAATATTTGAACCGAAAACAAACAGGAACAAATGAGAACACCAAGTACCTTCAAAGATGAATAACTATGGTTTTGGTACTTGATAGTTTCGGCCACAAGTGTTTTGTAACAAAACACTCTTCCCCTTCACTTGCAGCTCTGATACCAACTTGATATGAACCTCCAAGTGTGATAGGAAGCTCATACAACCCAGATCTAAAGAGGAAGAATGGATGGAGGTAGAAGTGGCTCAAACCCTAGCAATGAGCATCATTCGGTTTGTTTTGAAGCCGGGATTGAAGGGATGGATCTAGCACCTCTCCAAAAATATTTTTGAGTAATACATATTTCATTCCTAGTTCAAATGGATTGAACCTATGTTACAGTCACCTATGAAGAATGGTGACTTTCTGACACCGTTTGCCTGATGTTCGGGAATCTGCTATCACCAGGACTCGGTTTCAAGCATGCAGGACATGTTTTTTTGATAATTTTCATATCCCGAGAATCTTTTTGAGGTCCATTTCATGGGGTGTCATATTTTGATATTAGTATGTGAGTTCCGAGCCATTTTACCAAATTTCAGTTCGAGGGGTAAAATTGTCATTTTGGAAAATTGAAGAATTAATGGACATTAATTGGGAAGTGACATGGCATAAAAAATGATAAGGAGATATTTGATTTATGGTATGGAATTATATATTATATATTGGAATAATATGTATGAGATAAATATTAAAATATAGTGAGTGGAGTACATGTGTCAACATGTAATGGTGAAAGGAATTGTTTAAGTGTTGATATTATGTGGTGGTAAATTGAGATGGAGTAAAAATGGAGTGTTTATGTTTGTGAGAAGGGATTTAAGTAGATGTAGTTTGCATATGATCATGTAGTTCAAAAAACATATTTGAACTTTTGTTATGTGATCAGATGGTGCTGGATTTCTGGATGTATGATGATCTATGATATTTACTCGGGGAGTGTTTACTCCTTTATGGTGTTTCTTGCATTGAGTGGAGCTCAATTATATTGTGTATGAATGTACAATTCCTGTTTGAATGTAAATGTTACAGGTGCAGGTTTTAAGTAATGTGAGACCGGGTTATGGATCACCCGACACAACGTGGGCCATGTTTCGACGTCATCCACCTTTGAGGACTGTTAGCTTCCGCCGGGGGGGGGGTGGTGAAAACTTGGTATCAGAGAATGGGTTAATGAATCAGTTTTGTAACATAAGTTGGTCCAGGTGAGGATTTTGGGGAGGGTGTGTTTAGAAGGGCAACCTCATGTTCTACCCATCAGTTCTGGGATAGTTCACGTAGGGCGGTGGCCACTTCCTTACGTGAACTTCCACAGAGCGAGAAGTGGGACTGTGGGTGGTCGGTCTAGACATACCCAACCTAATCAAAGTGTCGGTTGGACTATAGTAAGAGGAAATTGCACAAGACTGGACCATGAAGAACATGGTTGTCTGTTTGACTAAGTTGTGATTGTGTGTGATGCCATGTTTCTTGACTAGGATAATCTGTATCATACATCATACATTGCATCTACACTACAGAGCCATTAGGAATACTCTGCTT
>JBBYHH010444291.1:0-11468 GCA_038382905.1 Daphne laureola
CCATTGGTTCCTGACACGGCCTCGGTGTTCGAGAACTTACATCGAAGACCGAAAAGTTTAATAGAAAGCCCACCAAAAATGTTAGTTTTGTATTGATTTTTTGCAACATCAAACACAGTCTTGGTAAGAGAAGAATATTGTCCAAATATGAGAATCCTAGTAATTGTTTTCACAGCAGAAGTCAGATAATTATCCCGTGCATCTCAACCAGACATACTCCTGAGTAGAGACTCATATTTGCGGACCCCACTTTCAGGGACCGCCAACATCACCTTAACCGCGTCCGTCCGATCAGCTACAGGCAGAAACAAACAGTAGCGATCACATGAGACAGCTGAAACATGGGCGGGCCGACCAAGCCCAAAGTCAAGCCCATGAAGGCCCAATCTTGACCACTGAGACAATATCAGAACCCCAACTGAGTCAGGACAAGCTTTCGACTCGCTCACCGATTCCAACACAGAACTCACGAACTCACTGTCAACTCGCTCTTTGGCTCTTCTCACCAGCATTGCCGTTTCGCCTAACCCCAACGCCGTCAGCTCCTTGACGGTGGCCTGAGCGCAGCCGAGGACGAAGGCGTTGCCGTAGTACCCACTCGGCAAACTCGGCTTGACTCGGTCCCGGAAGTTGACGCTGAACAGAAGCTTCACCGTTTGGTTTGACGGAAGCTCCAACGCCGTCACCCAGCTCCTCCAAACGTGAGCCGAAAGAGCCTCGAACGACGTCGTGTGATTCAACGCCGTGAGGTTTTTCAACTGCTGCAGGGTTTCGTCTCCGAAAATGATCGAGGTGGGGACCAGTCTTTCGGTGTTGAACCGAGTTACGAACCCGGAAAGATCGGGAACTCGGTCGAACTCGGGGTGAGTCATCGTAACTCGTTCCGCCGGCGGGTCCAGCAAGTGCCGGTTCCAAACTGGGGTCGGTCGGAAACCAGCGGATCCCGTAACCGACTTCAGAAACTCGCAGCTCCCAACGCCGTCGGAGACGCAGTGGTTAACGCCGACGGCGAGAGCCGCATTCCCGTCATTCAGCCAAGTCAGCTGAACAACCAGCGGCGGCGCGCCCTTGAGAACATCGTCCACTTCCACGGCCAGGAGCTTCCGCCATTCGCCGACGAACCTCGGCGGCCGGCTGAAATCGTCGACCGTGAAATCAGAAGCCGCTTCGATGAAAAGCGCGCCTTGCGAGCGACACACAACTTCGAGACCTGACCCGAATTTCTTTGACCGGACACGGCCAGCCAGCGGGTAGTACGGGACCAATGCTGTTGAAAGCGCGGCTTTAAGGCGAGCCGCCGTGATTCGGCGGTCGGAACCGGGTTTACATCTGTAAACGAGGAGATACTCGATGGTGAAGCGGATGAAGAGTTGGGAGTCGAGAGTTGAGAGAGAAAGGATCTCTGCCGGCGTTGGGACTGCCGGAGTGATGAGTAAAGCTTCCTTGACTTGTACGAATGATCCCATTTATTTAATTGCCGGAGTGGAGACAGACGGGGAAGAACAGAAATACGAGTACTATATATAGGGACAGAGACAGCACGGAAGAAAAGAAGGTCACTATCTCCACCTACATATACAATTATTATTATTATTATTATTATTAAAAATAAAAGAGCTTTTTATACCAATACTTATTATTTTATTATTTTGAAAATTTTCTTCTTGCTAAAAATTTACTGTTTTTATATGCATTTTTTTCATTAAGTTCTTGACTCTGAATATTTCAATTCTAATTAATTTTGGTTGATTGTAATTATATACTCCCTTTCCCTCTTAAAATTGTCAATTTTGTTTTCATATTTTATTTAGTATTTAATTTTTTATTTTTATTCATAATTTTTTTGATATGTAAATTTAGATCATTTGTACGAATATCATAATTTGCATATAAATTTTCTAACTTTTTTAAAAATAAAATAAAAAATCTTTCTATATTTTATTTATAATTTGATTCAAATACAAAATATTAAAGTCAAATCCTGTGACTTTTATAGAACAAAGAGAGTATTATATATATGGATTATCTACACATTTTAAATAAAAACTATTAAAACGAAAGCAAAAGAAAAATGAACTAATCCACAAGCATCACTTGTATTGATGTGTTTCTTCGAAACTTTAATTCCACAAACAAGATCTTTCTTCAACTACCTAGGCTCTGTTCCATAACTTAAGACGCGGATATAAGTTTTCAGCCACTAATAAAAAAATGGGTAAATTCAACACAATTCCCTAATATAAAGGACTGTAACAGTAAATCTCTAAAGTTTGTTTTATTGCAAATCCATCCTCCACCTCCATCACAATGCCCGGCCGGTGCATCTCTTAGCCGCGATTTACCGGATCCATCACCTTCCACAAATGTGTCATCTTCCCCAGACGATAGTGTCGACTCTCCCAATCCCCGTCGTGTGCGCCTATCCCTACCTTTCCCTTTGCGTGCCTCACGATCTAAATCTACTCGACGCTCCCAAACTTGACCCAACCCTTTCACCATCGCCACCACCGTCATCTTTCCGGCGTTCATGCTACGCATCGCTTGACCATCTCATTGCCTCCAATAACGACGACGAAAAGCAAATCTCATAGGACCAAATTTAGGTTCCACAGTGATTTTGACGGTGGGCTTGAGAGGGGGAGGCGACGCGATAGTGGTAGGGGAAGGTGATGCGGTAGTGGTAGGGGAAGGCGACACAATGATAAGGGTAGAAGAGGCGGTGTGACAGGGGAGGCAACGATTGGGCATGCCTAGTGGGAAAAGGTGATAAGATTTAGCAGTATAAGAAGGTTTGGAGATTTATGATAAAATTTCTTAAAATAGAGAACTGATGTGAGATTTACTTATTATTGGACTGCTTTGTGAAACCGTGACTTCACCAAAACTTAACTTATGCGAAAAAAGTCATAAGAATTATATACTTATACATTTGTGGAGGAATGATGAATAGTAAATGAACAGTTTTCCTTTTGTTTTTTACCTCTTTTAAACGGCGACGTCTCCTCTACTCACATGTGTATTGGGTCAAGTTACCTACACCTCCTCCATCTTTTGTCATCTTTTCATAAAAACCCCACCTTTTGTTTTAGATTTACTACCCATTGTTCCCTTCAACTTTATGTCTCCCTCTATCCCTATTTAATAGTTACATTTAATTTTTGAACTTTTATTTCAATCAATTTTTTATTAGAAATAAGTTTCTCAAAAAAATTGAAAAAATTATTTTTAAAAACTAGACACATTAATTTGTCTTATGTATATATGTTACTTAACTTTATATAATAAAATGTAAAAGAAAAAAATAATAGATTAAATGTTAAAAAAGAAACATAACTATTAAAAAAGGATGGAGGCCAATATATGTTTTAGTTATATTCTATTAATTTAAATACTCAGTTCAAACATCTAATATGAATATACCTACATTCAATTTTATGGTTTCTACCTTCTGACGTAATAAAATAAAAAAAGTTATATAGACCAAGTGTTGAAACCTCATATAATCTATCTTATATTTTATGAGTCATATAAAAATTTCAGATTTTGTTTTTATTGTTTTTTATTATTTAATTTATGACTTTTTCATAAATATTTTGATACACACCCTCTGTCCAAACAAAGTATAAATAGTTTGACTTTTAAACTTTCAATTAACTCACAATATTTAATTTATAATTTTTTCAATTTTATATATTAACATGATAAAGAAAAATTTAATAGATTAAATGCTGTGAATGTTAATAGTATCAACTTTTCTAGGACGAATACAATACATAATTAAATATTTTATGTGTTTATCATAATTTAAAATCTAAATTTTCTAAATATATCTTTTTAAAAATTATTCACTATTTATCTTAATAATAGTTTTAGTCAAACATTTTAACTTAAAATCTAGTTTGATAAATTTCTTCCATTTTTTCCCTCACTTTTATCTTCTTTTATCTTCTGCTTTTTTTTTTTTGATGGGTATCTCTTCTCTTTTATCTTTTAGTTGTCCCAAAACCTAGTTTGATAAATTTCTAATGAATATCAATAGTTGATGAACAACTATTTCTTCACGAAAAAGACTTATGACTTTACATTATTTCTGTGAAGAGAGACTTTTGAAGAAAAGTTATTGGCCGGGAAATTGACGCATTTATGGTGCCGTTCTTTTGTTTTGTTATTACTTGGGAGACCATCTGTTCCATGCCGACCGATCGAGAAAGATTTGCGCCAAGATTTTCCCGGCAATTCCTTTATGCTAATCATTTTCGTGGTGATGATAGAGCATCCCCAACAGTCTTTCCATTTTATTGGGTTGTTCAATTTTGAAAAATTTAAAATTAATTTTTGGTTCAACAGATTCTCCATCTCATTCTCCAAAATGGAAAAGAGGAGAAAAAAAGAGCTACATTCTCCAAATATGGAGCACTCCCCATATTTTTTGGGAAACTCTCTTCAACCTTGGTAATTGTGAGATAGACATGTGTCAAAAATTGTGAGGTTGGTGATTATGAGTGGGCCAATGTAGTATTACTTTATTATTATACTATATTTACTAATTAAAGATATATAATACTTTTATTACTATAATAAATGCGAGATTCTCCAAAATGGAGAACCTGTTGGAATTTGAGCAAAAATATTTTGGAGAATATATGGCTTTTGCTTCTCCATTTTGAAGAAACTTTTGGGGAAGCTGTTGGAGATGTTCTTAGTGTGTTATTTTCCTTATAAAAATAAAACTATAAAAAACTTCAATCATTTTTTCAATTCTCTCCATCACGTAATGGTCGAAGATTCTGCTCCGAATTGCCGGGGTTTGAAGATCCGACTGCCTGATTAAATTATAGTATGTAGATCACTTGTAATCACCCATCAATTTAATGACCAAAAGTCAACCTTGCCTGTTTTGTGATAAAAAGTAGTACGAGAAAATGGTTGTTGAACAAACTAAAAAGAAGGTGCTTCCACTTGCTAAAAAAACAAATGAAAAACAAACAACAAAAAATAAAGATATAAGAAAAAAGACAGATTCTCTTTTACGCAATTTTACAAAGACGCATTGAAAAGAATTGGAGAAAATCCTTACATACATATATACACACAACACCGTTACAAAGTCTCAAGAGGACATCAAAATCACCTATTTCTCAAACTAATCAACCAACACCTGCCAAAGACATGTTTCTCCGAAAGAGATACCAGTTACAAGAGACCTATTAACAGCAGCTATACACAAAAAACATACTCAACGTTTCTCGAATCGAATATGCAGCACGAGCTAGCCTCGTCTCGAGAGGAAGTATTCGAAATCCGGGTGTCTATTTACCGATTTTTCATTCCCCTTGTTCACAACAGCTCTGGACATCACAAACGCCGCCTCCTCCAGTGTCCTCAGTCGCTCCTTCAGGATACCAGAAACATTCAAGCCCTCACTCTGTGCCTTTGGGCTCACTGCAGAGTATCTTAGCCGAAACCAGTGCTCACCCTGTTCAGCAGATGCACAAGGAAAAAGCAGCAGTTAATATGTGAGGGATGGAACTGAAAAGAGTAGTGATGCAACAGTCAAATATACATCGTCGGTTTTGTTGTTTCAAAGCCATAACATATTACTACTCTATAACACACTGAACCATGAAAGAAGTAAACACAGACACACGAAACACATATAGTGTCACTTTCAAGATATATATACCTGAGCGTTGTAACTCTGGAGGCCAACAACTGGGGAGATTATACATGAGTTCGCGGTGGAATGATCGACTTTGGTAGCTCTACAAACCAAAAGGCCCATCGAATGGTACGTCAAAAATGCTGCACGAAAACTGACATCTGGAATCTGATAAATAGGATACCATGCCACAGCATACCTGAAACAATGCATCACAAGATATTTGTGACAACTAATTCAGTAGTTAGAGAAACACATGCTGAACTCATATTAACTTAGTAAGCAGGATACATCTAAAGCATCATCACTAACCAGGACTTAGGATGCAGATCAGCAAGATTAGTGAAATTTAAAGCAGAAGGATCTCCGTACATGTCGCAGCTTGGAGGTACATCACCTGTAACCAGCTCTTGTATCCTTAAAACAGATTTATAAAATAAACGAGATCAAGTTCAGATTAAATAAGAGCATCATTTTAGCCCACTGAAATGAAGTACTTTATTTGAATTTGAAAGCATTTTAAATGGTCCAATGCATAAGAGTGGAAAATTCACACTGATTTTTTATATTATCTTACATACAAATGTCTAACCTCTTCTTGGCACTAATATTCCAAGATTCAATATCATGCACAAAAATACCATGAAAGTTGTTTGATACTTGACATTTTCACTATGAAAAAAAACACGGTATTATATTAAAGCATCTGAATCATAAGAAAAAACATAAATCCCTCTGTCCTGAGTGAAATGACACTGTTTCAAGGATATGCAGTAACTTTACACTTTTATACATATTCTCCCATTTTACCCCTGTTAAGTTATAATACCCTCCTCTTGTTTAATGTGTTCTTCTATGTAAATGTGTGATCAGATATGAGAAATGTTTGAAATTTTTAAAACAAGTTTTTTGTCGATCACAACCTTAATTTCTACTAAAAAAGGGAAAAGGTGACAACCATAGTGGGACAAAGGGAGTACAAGCTAAATGATATACCGCTTTTGCAATCACAGTCCTAGCTGAAAGCAATCTCTATGAACCAAAAAGATCAATAACGTGTGCATGTGTGTATGGACACAGACGCATACAGAACATTCTACATAGTTGATATTTTTCCAACGGAACCTCCCTGTATCAGCAAAGTTATAACTCTTGGAATCGATAAGAGATTGAAGATAGATTACGTATCAACTACTGAACTACATGAAAGTCCAATTTGGGAAAGTTGACGGATGTGCTGACTGTTTAACTGTAATGCCTAAAAAGTCGATTGAATTTGTAAGAACTGTAGAAAAATGGACCGATGGGAACTCAAAGAAATTAGATTGTATAAGCAACCATGAAACTGTCCAAGACTTAATTAACAGATCAATTAACACTGAGAAGGGGAATATAATACTTACTTCTCATATAATGGCCGTCTCTTCTGAGGCTGCTCAGATTCAAAATACTCAAAAAGCAGCTCTAGGTCGGAAGTCAATGTCATGTCAGACGGTGAATCTGGCATTGCATCCTCCAGGGAAACAATGGTTTCAGATGTATGCGACTCACTCACTGGAGGTATAAGGCTTTCATCAGAAGTGCCAACTCCAGATGCATGCCCCAAAGTATGATTGCCACTGATGTTCCTTAAAGAACTGCTTTCACAATTTTTAAAGAGCTGAACTGCTGACAAGTAAGGCACAAAGTATGCACGAAACAAGTAACGATCAAGACCTAATCGCTTTGGATTTTCACAATCTTGTGACCTTATTTCTAGTCCATAACTTCCATGTTTCTCATACCACTCCCACAAGCATCCCAAGCATGCACTGGGTGTTTCATGCTTACATAACAAACCACTGAAAACCTGGTTTGGCAAGCATATTTGACAATTCAATGAACTGTCTGTCTGACATATGACTGGACAAGAAAAGTGTAAAAGCCTTTCAAACTCAGCAATTGGGTGCCCAGTTTCCACCTGAACAGCTTCAGAAGCCAGCTGTGCCTTGCAAACATTATTCAACACAGTTGCTAGCTGGCTAAAATCAGTGCCTCGAACACAAATACTCTGATGTTTAGATCCAGCGACCACATTACTGTCTCTATGCTTGCCATGGTTCCCTTTCACCGAGTCTGGGTTTATATTAATTAACTTATGGAAATGCTTGTTCTCTTGAGAATAACTACTTGAGTTTTCTGAAGCCCCACCCATGCGCATTACCCCAGTGTTTAATGAAGAAACTGCATTCTGAGAACTCAAAGCTATTTTTTCATCAATATCATTTCCTGAACAGAAATACCTAGCACCTTGTTGGCTGGAATACCCTACGGATGAACCTGAAGGTACCATGCTCACTAGTCCAGTCTCCTTTACCCCTACAGGAATCCATTTCTGAAATGATCCAGAACTCTGTTTTTGCTTACTCCTCTCTGCAGGAGACAGCTCTTTGTCCATTTGAGAAACATAATTGACTAAAAGATGAGGGAGATAAACAACGGACTGCCTGGGTTGATTTTTCTGGTTCGCAAAGACAGGATGCTTTGAGTGTGAACTGCTCATATCTCCATTATTTAGGTCACTTGTACCAGAAACGGTACCACTGGTATTTTCTAGGGACGCTAAGTCGCAGGGAAAAGCTTGAGAGCTTTGAACAGGCTTATAGTCCAGCTGTTTACATTCCATGGTTCGCAAGTCATAATTATGCCCATTGACAAACATAAATGGCATTGATAAACTGTTAACTTGTTTTTGGCAATTCGGATGAGTAGATATATCCAATATCCCATCTCTGAGCATGCTAGTCTTTGCATAAGCGTTTAAGTTTCCTTTGCTGATATGAGGCTCCTTCCTGGAATAACAGTTCTTACTTTGCTCAGAAGTTGGAGCACTTTTCTGTTTCGACTTTTGGAATGTCTTATCTTTCATCTGTTTCTTATAAACAAATCTTGACTTTGTACCCACATCAGCAACACAATTATTATTCTTAAACGATGGAGCCTGTTTAAGAGTTGTATCAAAATGTGAGTTGGCGGGACTCATATTCTTCAATTCCTCATTGTGTTCACCTGCACCATTCTTCTGAACTTTCTGCCAAACAAAATGATTGTTTTCGTTCCCTGTACGGCCCTGTATACTTCCGGTCCCTCCAGGTTTGCAGATAGATGAGCATGGGGGACCTGTTTTTAACTGCTTATTTCTCTTGCCTGCAACTGCCACTTCTACATCATTCTTCTGGAAAGCACAAACCCCATAGTTCATTTGTCGAATGGCATTGTTGGTATCTGCTGATTTTTTTTGCAGATTTGAAGAAAATGCCACTCCATCTTGGGAAACTAATGACCCTGATGCTCTTGCACACAATCCATTGTCATCTGTCGGCCTGCTAGTCTCATTGCTGTTTGAACCTCTATAAACTGAATCTAGCACTAGAGAGTCATGCTTCTCTGTAAAAGTTCCATTGCTCAGATCATCATGACTGTCTCTTGTTGGAGTACATTCCCCTGCTGAACCACCATCGAACACCCGATAGCTATGATTCATTTGGATCCAAAATTTCAGATTATTTTCAGTATGCTCTCTGTGGAAATGAGAGAGTAATGAAGTACCTCTATGTCCTGGTATTGCGTCATCATCAACATCGGATGTGGATAAATCCGGTGATCCAGAAGTATTTATTATTTCACCGTTTCTGCCTTCGGAATCAAGTATGTCAGTGGATGAAACTTCTGATGCTGCTGCACATGATTGTAATCCAGCCCCACTGCTTCTATCACTGTGAAGACATGCTTCCGAAGTAAAACCTTCATGAACATGCTCAGAGCATATTTCTGGTCCAGTGGCGTCATTATCAGGCCAATATTTTCTGTTATGTTTCCCTTTCTTTCTTGCTTTAGCCATAGAATTTCTCTTTGCAACCTTGTCTTCTTTGGAAGGATCAGCCAGCGCATCAGTTGCATTAGAGGTTTTCGCTCTTTTTTGCATAAAAGAAGGGGGATTCTGGCTAGCTACGTAACTGGGATGGGAAGAATTGCTTGAGAGTTCACTCATATTAGTCACCTTATCTGACACAGTCCTGCGTCCAAATTGACGCTGCTCATTGTTCGCAGGAAAGGTCCGGGCGATGAATGGGCTGCCAGAGCAAGCAAATCCAGGTGGAGGTTCTTTTTTATTCTGCCATCTGTCAACCTTTATAGGGGGACTACCAATACCATCCATGTTCACCTGCTCTTGAAGTTTGACATGGTTGGCATGGTTAAAGTATTGGAGTGGGAGTGGGAGTGAGACAATTTTCCAGCTCCCATCAGACTCACGTGTTAGGAGCTTCAAAATACCAAGCCTAAAGAAATCACATGGTACAAAAACGAAAAAGTTAGATTTATGCTCCTATTTAGCACTATAATGTATATCTAACAAAACTGCAAGTCCTGAAACAGAAGGGTGAAACAATGCCTTTTTCTAGCAATAGCATAATTTCCATATTATGGTGGCAATTGGTGGACAGCTGCTACTTGAACCAAATCATAAAGTTGGAAGTTGAAAGATATGACCCAACCATTTGAAATAGGGTGCAAAAACTCAGCTTCATCTAAATTTCCTAATGGCATTCTATGAACCTTAACTAGTCACACAATCATACCAGGCGATCAGTAGATAAAGCAAACCGAATCCATCTTACCTCTGATCAGCGTAACTTAAACTGACAGAAGAGATTTGGAAACCCTGAAGAAACATGAAGTGAACATAAGTGATAGAAGTGAAAACAAAGGAAGCAAGGCCTTAAGAGTGAAACAATTATGATCTGACCCCTGAAGAAGACTTTGGATCATCCAGCTGCAAAAGCTTATCAGATGAGCAAAACTCCCCTGTTTCTGAAACTTTCTGAAGATCACTATGGGTTCCTTGAAGGGCAAAATGCATCTTTTGCTGTGCCTAAACCGCAGGAAATGAAATACAGAAGGAAAGAAAAGGGAAATGAAATAAAACAAAACAAATTCGCACTCTACTACTCATTGCTTCCAGCAGGTAACAGTTCAGATAATAGAGGAAGCAAGAGTTAGAAGACGAAGCAAAATCCAGAAGAAGCAAAGTAAGAGTGTTTTCAATTTCAGGGGCTCACCTAAGCACAAAAGGTCCCAAGGCGCAAGGCAAAAGCGTGCCCCTGAGAAAAAGTAGGCGCAGATTCAGAAACCGTAATCATATGAATGAAACATCGCAGAACTGATTAAGGGACTCGTTTTCTGGATTTGACATAATTCTAGAATCAGATTGGCAACACAACAAGCCAGAAGAACTTCTGGTGAGAGTTTATTGTGGAATGAACAAAGGGGAGCAGAATAAGTGTATCACTTGGTGCCTTTTCTTGGTTCCCGTGTCCCTCTTCATTAACCTCTTTTTTAAGAGTAGATTATTAATTGAAAGACACCCCTCAAATAAACAATGTCCTTAATTACCACTTTTAAAATTACAAAGAGAATCGATGCTATAGTAGAATAAATTTTGCCAAGAAACAATTTTTACAGATTCTAATAACTAATTTAAAAATACTTCCTCCCTCCATAACAATTTGTGTGTTTAATTGACACAAAAATTAAGGTAAATAGTTATATTTTGACAATTATACCCCATTTGAAAGTAAAATACTCCTTCCCTCTCAAAATTATTAAAACGTTTCTCAACTGTTTTCACAGTATTTAATTTATGATTTATTTTTATGAAGTTATAGACATCTGAAATTAAATGATTCATATATTTCTCATAATTTACAATCTAATCTTTTTAAATATATATATTTTTTTATTTTTTTTTATTATTTTTTTTAATTAAATT